>VDFB02329607.1:17500-27766 GCA_007258455.2 Sequoia sempervirens | reverse complement strand
TGCACCAACAATGAGGTAAAATTCAATTTATAGAACTAAATAAGTAGGTAAATCCACATAATTTTTCTCTCATAAAATTAAAATTAATACATTAGAAGGAAAATATCTTCTTGTTCATTGAAAAGAAGATTAAACCTAAAATTATTCTACAATTATGAAGTCTTCAGTAAATTTCACATTAATGTCCTATATTAATGTCTTGACTATGAACATAAAATGCATAAATGTACATATGTGTAAATTAAAATGTCAAACAATAATAAAGTCCATAATTTATGTAACATATTAAGTGCATGAAACTAATATATTAAGCGCACATGAAATAAAGTCCAACAGAGTACATGATAAACAAGAAATATAAAACACATAAAATCACATGTTTGTAGGTCGTATGCTTTGTCTCTATAATCAAGAGACCTCTTCACACCATCTGGGACCCCTATGTGGATGACACGAAACACTTTCTGTACGCAGAAGATGAAATTAGATGTAAGACAATAAAAAATTATTTAATGACAATTTAATTTATAATCCATCATAAAATTAAATTACCATCATATCTAAGTTTGGATGCTCTAATGCACCTGAAGCAACCTCTAAATTCTCTAAATCAATCTACATAAACAAGACAAATAAATTTGAAATTAGATGTACAACTCTATAATTCATTTTTTTTAATTCAATTTAATTTATAATTTATCATATTTTAATTGTACCGTATTTTGAGGTTGTGCACTAGGCTCTTCTCTAGGACCTGTCTGTACATGCTCAACTACAGGATGTGTCTCATGCTATAAAAGAAAAAGAATATGTGAAAATATCATATTAATATGTATATATTCAATTTATAATTTATAATTCACTTTAAATATAATAAAAAAATTAAATTACCATTTGATCACAGCAGAGCACATCTACATGTCCTCGATTGGTGTAACTATATATGCAGGTTAGGGCTGAAAGTTGCACTAACGAAAGTCCTACAAGATCAAATTAAAAGCATGTTACAATTCAATTAGGTTAATATATACATATATATTCAAGTTTGCACATTTTTTGTGAAAGTTTTGTAAACAACCTAGAAATGGAGTGGCCTCACAAGTAGCTGCAACATCAAATGTTTGCGAATGCCCATTCTTATTGTGGTATCAACCCTAGACATACATGTACATAGACGTTTAAGCTTATAATATTTACAAGTGTACATGCATGCGTTTCATATATCTAGGTAATTCAAACTCATAAAATTGTAACTATACTAATGTAAACTTTAAACAAATTTACAATATGAATGTACTGCCCCATGATCTATGTAGAAGCGATGGTGGAGGGAGTGCTTGACAATCCCTCGGAGAATCGTGATGGATCTTGGATTGACTCACCTAAACCAACATGAATATTTGAAACATATATGTGATTCAATTATAAATTTAAAACTCAAGTTAAATAATTTATGATTTCATATATAATTTTAAAAATTGAAATCAAAATACCCCATAAGGGTTGCCAAGTATGACCGGTGTTGATATATGTACTCGTGGTACAGATGATTGCCCTTGCATTGAAAGTGTCATCTGTACACCAAAAAAATTGATTGTTAAAATGTATTGCAAACTTTTCTTTGATATATACAACCATAAAAATTATTATAAAATGAGTTCGTACATCTAGATGCATATTTATACCTGTGTCGTAGTGTCCTTAGGGTGATGTTCTGCTACGAGGAACTCTACAAATGAACTGATGCGACCAGATGAACCACTAGAATCTCCCCGTCCACTTGAACTAGGTGTAGCCTAATTAGGTCCATAGCACACTTGATGACAACTAGTACATATATGGGGGACGGGTCTCGACACTCCTGGAGCAGTACTCGGATCAGCTCCATAAAAAACTCCTCCATCGTCATCATCGTCTCTATGCTCCCCACTGTTCTCAGCGAGAAGCATGTTGATCAAGGTCTCTAGCGAGTGTACTAAGGAGAACCTAATGTTGAGACCCGAGCTTGATGATGCAGTGCGGGATGGGGAGGACGGGAGCAACAACAAGAGGTTGTGCCATGCGGGGCATCAGGATCAAACCTTTGCCCCTATTCTTTATTGTGGCATCATACCAACACCTTGAGATGATCTAAAATCAAAATAATTGGGATTTTTCCCCAAAACAAACTTTACATATAGTTTTATCAAAAAATACAATGGGTACTCCCAATTAGCATGTGGGGGACTATCAAAAACCATATACCATTGATCCCAAAAATGTGCAATCATCTGCGGATGTATGCACCACCTCATGGATATTCTAGATTTGTTGGGTGGAATGGGTTGTCGGGTAACGGGGTCAAGAAAGTAGGGGGCTAGATGGGCTTTTGTTATTTTAAGGTCTAATATTTGTTTGTAAGAGAGACCATCAAAATAAAATTGTCTCATTTGTTCTCTCTCTCGTCGATGCCTATCAATATCAGAATCGATCATCCTGATGGAATCAACAACGTTTTGCATTATAGATGCAAAACGTCTCACATGTGGAGCAATCAATGCTTGACTTTGCATAGCATTGATTTGATTTTGTAAGGATGCGACTTGATCATTTATTCGTGCTCTCAAGTGAGCCTCATCAGATGCCATAGGTGCTATAGGTGGCATATGAGGGGGAGGGGGAGGGGGTGGGGGAGGTGGAGGTGGAGGTGGAGGTGGAGGGGGGAAGGGAGGCGGATCTGGCTATGGCTCAGGTGGTGGATTGATGATATCATCAATGTTAAAATCATCCATGATATATGCTTGATATTTAATGTGCACCTACATTTTAAATCATACAAAATAGTCCATGTGCATACAAAAATTAAGATCATATATTTAATTGAAATAGGATGAGCAACATATATATTAAGCTCATATATTTAATTGAAATGCACATATATATACATTGATTGTTCAACTCAAGGCATGTCATACAAAATTAAAATTAAATGTATGTACATGTACATTTAAAATAAAAAATGTGATGCATAATTTATGCGTACAAATCATTAAACTAAACTATACTTACATACATATACAAATTTCAAAATTTAAGAACTATTATGCAAATTTTTAATACATGCACATACATACTAAACAATAAACTTGAAACATTCACAAAATCTCATTTTATGTCTTTAACACACACACAATTTTTCAGCAGGAGAAATCATGATCTAGTAGATAGTCATAAAATATATACTATTATATACTATTCATTATAAGTTCATAAATTCCACCGAATTCATAAATCCATGTGTCACTAAAAATATCCATCTAGAACCAAAATCATAAATTCATGTCACTAAAAATATCCATTTGGAACAAATTTATAAATTCATCACTAAAATATCCATACGTTCTGAAATTTATAAAATCACTTAACTATTTAAGATCATTGTTTTAATTTATAAACTATTATGGTTGTCTATTGCATAGATATTCATTTCTTTGTGTTTTCCTTTTCAAAATTAGGAGTTCTCCTCTCCTCTAGCCATTGTCGATTCTCATCTACGATCCCATCCATAGCCCTGACAGCATCAACAGGGGTTTGCATCCTAGATGCAAACATCCTCACAGGAGGTGTGACACATTCTTCATTTTGAATAATGTTGATTTGATCTTGGATGGTTCTAGCAGAAGCATTGATTTGTGCTTGCAAATGAGCATGCTCATTGATTTCAGGTGGTGGAGGTGGGGGGTTACGAGGTGGAGTGGGCAGAGGTGGAGGTGAAGGTGTTGGAGATGGATGGCGTGGAGGTGGATTGCGAATATTATTGAATGGATCCATGTGATCTTTAAGATATGAGTGAACCTACATTAGATTTGTAATTTCAAGATGTAAGATACATGTTTAGGAAATACCTTTAAACCATTCAATATAAATGGCCTTAAATAATTGAATACAAATGATAAGAAAATTATATGTAAGCCTCATTTATATGTCTAAGGAACATGTTATTTGAATGAAAATACATTTAACTATTGATATTGTATAATCTTGTAGGATCTTATTATTGTTAAATTTGCTTGGGCCTTGGGAAACTTTGATCACCAAATTTTAAGAACTTCTTTGATCCCCTTAAGAAATGTCATATTGGGACCCCTTAAGAAATCAAATTACGATTTAGAGTGACAGGATGGCTTAAGGGGATCTACGTCTAGTAAGGTCCTAGGAGAAAATGACATGGCTCAAGTGAATAAAATTTGGTGAAGTTTCCCAAGGCAACCCAATTTCATTAAGAGCCTTTAAAGAAAAAATGATGGATTTATGGTTTAGGGTTGAGCTTTAGAGTTTAGGGTTTAAGGTAATAGGACCAGCTTAAAGGGGATCTACATCTTTGCAAGATCTAGGGAAACAATTACATGGCATAAGGTAATGAAATTTGGTGGAGTTGCCTAAGACAACCCAAATTTCATTAGAGCCTAGAAAAATGATGGCTTTAGGGTTCACGGTTTTAGACTTTAGAGTTTATTATTTAATTAGCTAAAATCCCCAAATCCTAACTTTTAATCAACCATTAAGGGGATAATCATGTCACATCCATAGCTTAAAATTAAAATAATTCCAAATCACCAATCCAAACTCAAACTAATGTAACTTACTTCCAGTTCATCAAATCTAAAATGAAATTAATAATCTATCCTAGCCATCAAATCAATTAGACTAATCATAGCCATTCATTTCCAACTACCTTCAATCCAAATTCAAATTAGCATTCAATTATTCCCATCTACCTAATCAAGTCAACACAAGCCCTCCATCAACCCAACCACCTACATTTAATTCTCTCTTCCCTCTCAAATTCAAATTCAAGAATTCTCTCATGAAATTCTAGTCCTCGATTCCAAAAAAACCTAGTCCTCCATTCCTTTCCCCTCAACTCTATAAAATAATGACATCCCCAAATGTTTCCATATGATAAAATTTGTATGTATATGTTATCACATTAGAGAACCAAAGAGCAACATCAACACATACATTTAGAGCCATAAAAGAATGTTATGGAACATATTATACTTCTCTAATCTTTCATTATTTTATTTACCTTTCATTAGAAGTAGAGTATTGAGTTTGCACTTGCATTCTTGGTCTAGAATTTTTCTTCTGCACTAAGTACAAAAATATAATATTGGATAGCTTAGTATATCTTTCTCTTCTAATATATATTCCCTATTTCTCCTTATCCATATTTGAGTATCTTAGCATATGTGTAACACGACATGTTAATAATATATCTCATATAAATGTAGGGATGTGTCGCTAATGTCATCTTGAAACATATTTAACCAATAGGAGATACTATAATGTATCTAATATAACTATACAACCTATACAGGTATGACATATGGTGACCTTTGGCTTTTTTTGATATGTCAAGGGTAGTTTTGCAAAGATTAGTTTCTAGTGCTTTTGTGAGTTTTCACCACTTGTACTTATTAAGCTACACTATTGGGTTTTCAACCTAATAGGGATAAACCTAGTAGATTTTTTAGCTTTCTAGCCTAATGGAGATAAATCAAACCACACTTTTTGGTTTTTAGTTGCACCTATCAAGTTATTTGTTAGCTATTAAATTTACAAACATTCTAGGATTATAAGTCTACTATAAAATTTGATGTAAAATAGATTACACATTGAGCCCTATAATTTAATTACAACAATGAATAAATATAGCAACATTTAGTAGACATAATGAAAATCAAGCCATGATAGTAATATAGAGATAATATACAATGTTTAATATAGATAAGTTAAAGAATCATTTTAAAAATATATATCTATATATTCACATCATTTTTGTTTTTTCTTTAGATTTCAAATATATCCACCAATCCTCCTTATCTTACATTAACATAAACTCAAAAAACATAGTGGACATGTACACACATATAAAACTACATTAAAATAGTGTTAGATCTTACAATTTTTCAAGGCTTATTTCATCCTCTTAGACGATCACTCTTACTAAATCATTGGCATAAATTAGATGCACACAATGGCACATTAAAGGTTTATTCCTCATGTTGGATTCCCTATTTTATATAACTATATCTTTATTATCTAATTTAAATATATCTAAGCACAAATTTCTTTTATGTAACACATTGATAATTTCAACTCATTATAAAAACCAATTACAAATTTAAAGGGGGTACACTATATTTATAAATAAGAATTTAAATACCATCCCAATCTCCATGGTGTGTCACTTGTTCACTAAAAATCCCTTACATAAATCATCTACTTAGGTCAATCTTATGTAGATTTTTCTTAAATATTAATATTCATAAAATATGGCACAAAGCATATTGATGCATTTCCATCCTTCCACATAAATCTATATAGTATCAAAATATAGGTAATTTTATGGTTAAATTGAATCTCTCTTAATTGCTAAATAATCCATTATGATTGAGGATGGGTGGATTATTATCTAGGATCACATCTTAAAAATCCTATAGAGGTCATGTGCTATGTTTTTCTTAATACATATATTCACATACAAACCTCTTTCCATGTATTATCAACTCGCCTATATGATAGACACCTTCCTAGATTTAAATTTCATACGATATATATGTACCCAAGTGTTTCCAATTGGAATTGCTATAATTATACTTTTATGGCATTCTAGATATTCAAAATACTTTTCATAAATCTACCAAATAGACCCATTCTTGACATTGAACCTACAAAATTTTAGGTATGTCCAATGAAAGATTAGGGTCTAGGGTTCATAAATTTCAAATGCTTTAGTGTTATGGGTTTAGATTTTACAGTTTAGGGTCTAGGGTTTAGCAAACTTAGGGTGAAGTTTGGGTGGCCCTTGGCATAATTTAGAGTTGCAAGTTAGTGTCAATTGGAATCGATTGTACATGTTTAGATTTATGAATTTGTTAACTAAATTTGCAAACAAACATCAAGATAAACTTTATGAATTTTAACCATTCTTTAACATATTGATTTCTAATCTAATTATAATTTAAAATTGAAACTAAAGTTTAATATATATTGTTTTTTTCATACAAAGCAAATAAAATTTAAAACATTTAAGCAATGTGAATGATTTTTTGTTCGATTCAAATTTAGGGTTTTAACAAAAAATTTTGTTTCAATTCAATTTAGGGTTTCAGTTTTAAACAATTAGGGTTTTTAATGAAATTTTTTCGCTTCAATTCAAACTAGGGTTTTCAAATTCAATTTTTTTCGTTTGATTTAAATTTAGGGTTTCAAAAAGCTCGATTTGGATTTGTAAATGCGATGTTTTTATTTCATTTCGATTTCTAGGGTTTTGAAATGCAATTTTTTTTGTTTTATTTCAGTTAGGGTTTTCAAAATCAATTTTTTTTGGGTTTAATTGAACAATTTAATATTTAAAAGTTAAATTTTGTTTCTAAAACACAATTCAACGTTTTTTTTTTCATTTTTATCAAAAAACATCTAAATTTCATTGCAAGTTTTGTCTATTTTTACAATTATTGAATTCTACTATAACAATTAAAAAAATGATTAAAACGTGACAAAAATTAAAAAAAATACATGCTAAATTAACGTATTTCATTTAAAATTTCAATTCAAAAAAAAAATGCAAAGAAATGGTGTTTAGGTGGCGTACCTATAGCTGGTCATGGGGTCGCTGTCACCAATGCACTCGGGGTCCCGTTCGCAGAGAAGTGAAAACTGTTCTTTTTTAAAAAAATAAATAGCAGTATAAAACGGGATCCCGATTTATACAACTCGGGATCCCGATTTATACAACTCGGGATCCCATATTTTATAAATCGGGATCTCGTTTCTTATAAATCGGGATCCCGTTCCGTGTTCATTGGTTCGGAGTCCGCAGGGAAACGGGATCCCAATTTCTAAAAAGCGGGATCCCGTTTGGTTTCAGGCTCGGCATCCCGAACCGTAATGGGATCCCGATTTTTAAAAATCGGGATCCCGTTTGTTAAATCGGGATCCCGTTTGTTCGATGCCGATTTCAATTTTTTGTCTAAGGCAAGAAACTTCCACGTTTCGTGGACTCAACTTCTTGCACACACCCATGTATTGTTGAATTGGATTTTCCATAAGACATTGTTGATTATAGTTCTGTTGCTTAAGCTATATTATTCCATTTTGGAGAAGGTGTTGTTGGAAAGTCTATATTTTTTCAATTTTGGAGGATATTGTGTTGAGAAAGGACTATTTTTTGTATGAGTTTGTTACTATCAACTTTCATAGTGTTTGTGTTTAATGTTTCTGTTTGGTGGCTATGTTTGTAAGGGAATTAAATTGTAGAGGATATGGAGTTTTTGTCAGTTGTTATTGTATAGCTTGGGTTATATTGTGGCTTTCTACATGTGGGTGGTTGTAGAAAGTGATGTTGTTTGATTTATGGCTTTCATTTTCTATTTTGGTTGGAATAGATAAAAATATAATTAATGTTGTTGATTCTATGTTCTAAAGTCTATATTTTTTCAATTTGCAGGGAGATTGTCTTGAGAAAGGAGCTTTTGTTGTATGGGTTTGTTAGTGTGAAGTTTCTTAGGGTTTGTGTTTAATAATACTTGCATTTTGTGGCTATGTATCCAACATAATTAAATTGTAGAGGATATGGAGTTGTGGATTGTATAGCTTGGCCTGTATTGTGGCTTCCTGCATCTAGTTGGCTATAGAAAGTAATCTTGTTTGATTTATGGCTTTCAATTTTTGCATATGGTTGGAACATAATAAAATAATTAATGCTATTGATTCTATGTTTTGTTACATTAGGTATTATTGATTTTTTTGTCTACATTAGGCTATACTGGGTATATTTAGTATCAATATATATATGTGTAACATTAAAATTGTTAAGGTTGTGGAGTTTTGGTGGATTCTTATTGTATAAGTTGTTCTATATTATGGATTTTTAGATGTGGGTGGTTGATGAAAGTAATGTTCTTTGATTTGTGATTTTAGTATTTTGGCTATGGTTGGAACATAATAAAATAATTAATAGTGTTAGCTTATATGCTTGGTTGCATTAGGTATTATTGATTATTGTTGTTTTCCTTAGGGTACATTGTGTATATTTTAATAATAATATATATAGGTAAGATTAAGATTGATAAGGTTATGGAGTTTTGGTCAATTCTTATTGTATAGCCTAGGCTATATTGTTGCTTTCTAGATCTCGATGGCTATTGAGAGAATAAAATAATTAATGTTGTTGATTCTATGTTTGGTTACATTAGGTTGGTTGGTTTATTGCTTATGATGTGTTGTTATGGTTGCAATTGAATAAAATAGTCAATCCATTGGGCATTGTCAATTATAATTGTGTTTTGTAAGCTATATTGTTTCATTTTGGAGAAGATGCTTTTGAAATGGCCGTATTTTTTCCCAATTTTTGACGAGATTGTATTGAGTAAGGAGTGTTTTTTGTATTGTTTTGTGGGTTTTGTATGCGAGGAACTGTTCGAAGTAGTGTATGCATATATTGTGGCTTTCTGCATGTGGGTGGCTATAAAGAGTAATGTTGTTTGATTTATGGGTTTCATTTTTTGGTTATTCTAGGAAAAGAATAAAATGATTAATGTTGTTGATTCTATCTTTGGTTACATTAGGTATTATTGATTATTGTTTTTTTGTTTTATGCTATATCGAGTATATTTTAATATCAATATATATATGTAACATTAAAAATGTTAAGGGTATGGAGTTTGGGTTGATACTTATAAAATGATTAATGGTGTTGATTCTATGTTTGGTTGCATTAGGTATTTTTAATTATTGTTCTGTTCCTTAAGATATGTTGGGTATATTTTAATATGTATATATTTGTGTATATATATATAGATATATATATGTATAGATATGTACATGTATTTATATATATACATACATACATACATACATACATATATATATATATATATATATATATATATCTTTATATATAAATTTTTGGTAGGTCTCTCTTTATGACTTGCAATGGAGAAAAATGCTTGAACTTATCTAGTTATCATTGATTGTAACTTGTTGATTTTCCATAAGGTACTATTGATTTTGTCAAATATGTTGTCTGATTTTTGTTATCTAGCAAACAATATTAATTATTTCATTATTTTATTTTGTTCCAACAATAACTAGGAAATGAAAACTAATGTGTTGCTTGCTAGATTTCCCCATTTGGGGTACCATTTAAACCAATATTGATTGATTTAGGGTTTGCATTCTCATAGTGTTGTTTTCCATAAGGGGTTTTTCATTATTGTT
>VDFB02329607.1:0-15000 GCA_007258455.2 Sequoia sempervirens | reverse complement strand
TAGTTGTATATATGTCTCTATTTACATATGCATATACATAAGCACATGTGCATGCAATTCACATTTCCCTATCCTATACAACTTCTTGGTACATATGTGTGTAGATATTCAGTTTCCTGTTGGATATCTATGCATATATGCATACACCATTCAAAATTTACAACTATCTATGACCAATTCTAAATAGAAACAAAAACACGGCTTCCAACAGTGCCTCACATACAAAACCAACAAACCACATAAAGCTCTTAGTAACATACCGACTCAAAACCTTCACCACAAAAACACCAACCCTAAATGAATCAATATTGGTTTCAACCATAAGCCAAATGGGGTGATTCACCAAAAACCCCAGCACATTAACTATTTTCCAGCCATTCACACAAGACTGTTATTGTATTGAGTTTTATTTTATAGTTTACATGTACACATTGCTATCGTTCTAAGATAGCATTTACAAGAAAATTCAAATGTGTTTTTGGAAAGCCCACAAAAAGACAAGATATCTCAATTTCAACATTCACCAATTGTATGTGTGTAGATATATGTATGTATCTATATATATGTGTATATATATCTATATATATGTGTACATATATGTATATATATATATATATATATATATATATATATATATATATATGTATGTATATGTATATATGTGTATATATATATCTATATATATATGTGTGTGTGTGTGTGTGTGTGTGTGTATACGTATATATGTGTGTGTATATATGTATGTCAATGCTAATGACATTTCGTTGGCCTCCTCTACACTTTGGTCATTTCGCCGGTCTCCTCTATCCTCGTGCCAAATGCCCGCCACCTTTTACATGACAACGAAGACCCAAGTCCAACACCAATTTGACAGGCTGATCTAAAAATCCAAGAATCCATACTTAACCCATCTACTAAGTCTCGTGATAGAACTTCTAAAATGAATTCCTATGGAAACCTAATAAAACAAAAGAGATCTCAATTTCAACATTCACCAAAAACACAACAAATTAACTATTTCCCAACCATTCACACAAAACCAAAGCCATAAATGGAAAAATATAAACAACAGCCACTGACATGCCAAAAACCAGAAAACTATATAGTCTTTCTAACAACAATTGACACAACGAAACAATATTTCTTTCAAGAATAAACCAGATCAGATGCACCTCTATCTATTTCCTTCAATAACACCCCTTCTCGCTTGCTTCCTCTTTCCTCTATTCTTTCTTAACAACTTACCAAACAAGACCACAAAATTATCACAACCCTCACCATTTGCAACCATAGATGCATGCAACAAAATAGAAGATAACCTTCAACCACCTTCACAGAAATTGCACAGTCATTAATTGAAAATTAGCCAAACATTCGCCTTCTTCCCCAGGGCATTAATAGGGCAGTTGTTATTACAATGTCCCCCAGTACATGCAAAGCATACAATATGTATAACTATATCTATATATGTATACAAATGTATATATGTATATGTATATCTCTATAGACATCTATATATGTGTATATACATGTTTATATATATGTATATGTCATGCCTAAAATTTGCATAAAGGGAAAAAAAAACAACTAACAATTTTTTTTTAATAAAGTTACAATGTGCACATTGATACACTAACACTCAATAACCATGCACTTGCATGGTTGAATACAACATGCATCAAGGCATGTTGCTTGTACAACATCACCATTGACGCATCGCCCGAGAGCAGGGAGTGGGGTAAACATAGTTAGGTGTGTAGATTCCATCTCATGCACACTCAATCCACAATTGGTAAGCTCTAAAAACCTAGGCTAAACAAGGATTCTATAAATGACCTAACTAGCTAAAGATATTACATATTAGATTTACTTAGCTTTTAATTTCCACATTCGCAAGGTTAGCGTTGGTGTAGTGGTTATTCATAATGGTAACATTCATCATTATTATTTTTACACATTTTAGAATCTAAGGATACAAAATTTGGTACCATCTGTTTGTTGTGGCAGATATGACTAGTCACCCCTTAGAAATAAGAATGTTAATCGATATTGACATTAATATTACTATAGCTTGTCTTTAGTGGACATATTAATGAATCACGACAATGAGAATATTAATGACATTATTTTAGGAACCGTTAATATTAAAATACACATTAATATTAATGATATGATACTCATCTCAAGATGTCAATTGAAATGGTAACTAAATTATAAATACTTTAATCTTATAATATTTTATATTAATAATAATGTTAAGTATTATATAAAAAAAATTAGTTTATTTATTGTTGTCTATATATATATATATATATATATATATCGATTCAATTATAACTAACTATTATTTATTTATTTAGTTGTTTACTTATTCTTCTATAATGTACTCTAAAAATAATTTAAAGAGAAATATAAAAATAAAAGAAATCATATACAATTAATTATGCTATCCCTACTTATATTCAAGTTATTATTTACTAGAGAAACAATAAATAAATAAATAAATAGAAAATCTAAAGAAATCCCATTAAGACTAAATCTAGTATAAAAGGATCCTTCTTGGGAATATGGGAATATTTTTCCTTTACTAATTTACTTAAAACTACACGATGACTCTTTTTCTTTTATTTTCTTTAAAAGATAGAGGAAATATATAGCTTCATTCCTTTCTTTAAGGAATCCTTAAACGTAGGAATAAGTGGGGACCTCCTAAAACGTAGGGTTGGGAACTATTAGTAAAGTTAAGGGAATTTATTTATTGCTTTTTAAAGATGATTTCTAGTTTTATCTTTTACCACGCATGCCACTCTTCTTTACCGCTATTACTCATTTGTCAATGCTAATTAACAGTAATATAAGGGAAATAATTATCTTCCCTGAGGACTTGTATATAAATTTTATGGAAGTCAATATCCAAGGTATTATTTATATTATATGATGGTTTTCAAATACATAAAAAAAAATATGACACATTGCTTACAGCGAATTTTCTTATTATATGTTTTTTTTTTACTTTATATTTGTTTATTCTCCCGAGAAAAGCTAAATAAGAGTTTATATTTAAATGGTGCAGTTTTTTTTTTTAACTATTTTGAACAGAAAATTAAAAAAAACACTAAATATATTTTCAACGAAGTAACTGCCATTAATTTTTAACCACTGCATAGACTCGCCAATAAGAACGTTTTGACACCATGCTAGTTAAATGCCAAAGATAGAGACATTACTATAATAATAATGCTGGCAAGAGTTATGGCAGATATTAATGGCAGAATTCAGTTACTCCATTCACACGACAGGGCTTAAACATCACACACTAAGCTTTGACAGCTTAGGTGGATGTGGGCCCAGCCTTTCGTCTAACATCCATTCCCATTCAAATAATAATCGACATTACGTCTGAATTCAAACCTGTTCCCGCGTAGGAGTACGGTAGATGCCCAATGCCCGTAAATGTTTGATCGCTTAAATGCACGCCCCCATTCTTTAGTATGTAATGCTTAAGGCATATAGTAATGAAGGATAACGCCTTGTGAATGTCTAAAATTCCCTGCAAAAGCTAAAAACACTCAAGCATGGAGGAATGACGTCCAGACAAGGTTTGAAATGAGCCGGCCATGATTTCAAAATGCATGTGAGAGGTAAAAATGCCCTGCAAACAGTTATAACGCCTTGCCAAGCTTCATCATACCCAACCATGGAATTCCAGTGCATACGCATGAAGGGAAATGTGCAACAGTGATAAATGGAATTCCAATATAGCCTTTACTAGCATCGTCCCAACCTATGCGAAAATGGGAGCTTTGGAACAGGGTATGTACATACATCACATGATAAACGATGGAAGAATTTTGTGAGATGTTTTAGCTGCAATTGCCCTAGTAGAAAAGTACACAAAATATGTAAGCTTAGACAAGGATCGTGAACTGTTTGACATAATGCCTTGACTGCAATGCCATGATTCCAGGATGTTCAAAATGTGGAAGCATAACAAGGCACCTGAATTTTTTGACATAATGCCTCAAAGAAATATATGCTAATGGAACATCCTGATTGCAGGATATTCACAAAATGGACTGAGCTTAGACAAGGATCGTGAACTGTTTGACATAATGCCTTGATTGCAATGCCATGATTCCAGGATGTTCAAAATGTGGAAGCATAACAAGGCACCTGAATTTTTTGACATAATGCCTCAAAGAAATATATTCTAATGGAACATCCTGATTGCAGGATATTCACAAAATGGACTGAGGAATGATGGGTTGTAAAAACTCATCAAATCTTTCAAAATCTTATATATTTACAAAAAAAATTTATCAATACCATGAATCTAGTTTCAATGTCAGGAATAGTGTCAATCAAAGCAAACCCATGTCATTCAAGTCCTTTTAGAGGAAAAGTACCTACACTTACAAGAGAAATGTTGTCAAAAATTGTTTCCATGTCTATCATGTTCTTATTCCAAATATAATATTGTCCTAAGATCTTGGTAATCTCCTTGCCACTAATGAGGAATGCATATTACACACAAACATAGAAGAGATGTCAATGTTGACATTATGTTAAATAAATCCTTTGATGAAATCCATACCAAGCACTTCTAAAATGACAACCAAGATATCACCATCTTGGAAGAATAAAACTTTTCTCAATCAACTTTTTTTTTATCTTCATAGGCCATCTATTATAATTGACCACCAAAATGAATGAGAAACTCAATTGTGAGTTTTTTATAAGCTCACAAAGAGTGCACAGAGAGAGAGAGAGAGAGCGCTAAGGAGTGAGTAGCATCTAGCAAAAAATAATGAGGCCAATTTACCCTCTTGAACTATACCAAATATGTGGGAAGTATCATTCCAACATTGGAAATTGAGTGATTTCTTTCATGTCTAGTGTTGAAACCTTCAATAATGGATCCTTACAAGATTAAGCCACTTTGATCTTGAGAATTTAGAAAAGGGAGCACTATTGTTAGATGGCTCTTCCTTAACCTTGAGAGGATTTTATAGAGTGTTGAAAAGTGATATTTTTCAAAAATCTATAAAATACTCAAGGAAAACATTCTTGGGGATTGGTGTAATAGAATAACAATTGAGCTCTTTTAGTACCTTTTGTATCTTTGGGCTTCACTACAATCCACTGTAACTTATTTTTCAATGACATACCAACATTTCTAGAAGAAGGCAACATGAAATCCACTATGCATTAGGGATTTATTTGAGCTCACTTACAAGGAATCTAGATTGATCTCTTCCTTAGTGAAAGGAAAATTTAAGATTTTACTATCTTCACTTGCGATAATGAAGGGAATGAAGTATAAAAAATATATTTTCTTTGACAAGTTTGAGTCTTCCTCACTTCCAAGTAATTCACTAAAAAATAAGATTGATTCAAACCTAATTATTTTACACTTAGTGAGAGATTCTCGTCTATAATATTTTATAGAAGTGATTTTTTAACTCCTTTTCACAGTTGTGAAATATTTTTATGTTCTTTTTACCTTTAGGTATCTAAATCTCTCAATATTTTTGCCTCTAGATTTTATTTGTCTTTGTTTGGACATCTATTAGTTTTGAGATAATAGATATTTCCTTCATGAATTGATCCTAGTTCATCCCAATAACTATGATTTATTTATTCAGAGTGTTTAGTCCCATTTCAATGCTTTCCTTTTCAACAGAATGCCCTTAAAATTTTATACTATTATTCTAATCTTTGTGGATGTTTTAGTACTACAATTTTTTTTACTAGAACATACATCTTATTGCTTCTTACTTTTAGAATCTCACTTCACCAATGCTTGAAAAAATATATAATGGATTGATCTTAAAACTACTTATTTTAAAGTTAGATTATCTTCCATGACTTGTAAAGTTAATAGAAAGTGATCTAAACCCAAGCATATGGCTATTTCACATTTTATAGAATCATTATACTTAATCCATTTTGGAAAGATAAATTTTTTATCTAATATCTTTATAATTTATCTTAAACCTAGCCTTTTGTTTGTCCATGTGAGTGTTCCATTCCTAGGTGTTAAATCTAAGAGTGTATTCATCTAGTAACTAAAACAATTTGTGACCGAGTGGCCCTTCTTATAGCTCCATGTTTGTCATTTGAGGTCAATATTATAGTAAATTACTCACATTCCATGTATAACTAATTTATGATGGGTTTTATGATGTAATAAATTATTTCACATAGTTGTCTCCCAAGTGTGGGGCAATTAGGTCCATATATGGTGAAAATAAAAAAACATAGTTTGGAGACAATGCTAGTTACCTAAAAGAGTTTCCAACTGGTTATTTGGTTAACCTTGCCTACTTTGATAAAATTTTGAAACCATTAGAGGCATCTTTTGATTTGATAGATGAGGCATTCATACTAATGTTGTGATAACTTATTTTCCTCTTTAGAATTTTTTTTTTTTTTTTGTAAAAGTATGATGTCTAGTTTTTATATATCTAAGAAATGCTTTACTAAGCGTCTTTGATATACTCTATGTTAGACTTGGGTCCAATGAAGGAATATTCAACCATGCAAACTAATATCAAAATACACACAAAATGTACAAAGATCTCATAGAAAATAATAAGTTCTTATTTAAGCTTACATAATTATCATCATGATTACAACTTTTCATGTTTTTGTAATAGGCTCTCTTACATGCTAGATCATAGTCATCTCATTACATTTACTATGACAATTCAAACATAGATTACACTATAGTATAGCCTCATAATTATGCACTATCTTAATTAACTCCACTATGGTGTATTAGTATCTCCGTTTGGATTACAATCAACTTCATACTCCTTATTCTCTAATCATAATTTTTATTTGAGACCTCATAGTCTCACTCTACTTCTAAATAAAAAATCTCAACCACATGCAACATGTAATTAGATATAAATAAAACATATATAGATTCAAATGGTTAAATAGTGGATAAACCTCCTCATGGTGCACAATACTCATACTCAATGATTTGATAAATCATCACAAATATTATTTTTTTGACACAAACTCTAAACAACTTTCCATAAACGAAAACAATCCTAATTGTTCACAACTATCAACCTGGTAGACTCTCTTGAACCAATTTACTATTTTTTTTGGCTAATTATTATTAGAAATTAACATAAAACTCAAAAATAACAACTCAACTAATCCCAAAACTTTGAAATCCAATTTCAAGTTATTATGAAATACAATAACTTTCTTCATCACAATCTATTATCTACAAAATAATTGAGAAACAAATAACTTTAAACTAAATCACTTTTCTAGAATTGTGCAAGATTACCACACAACCTAGGGATGCTCCTACATCACAAAATTGTAGTTGATAAAAAAATGAGCCTTATTTTCCAATACAAGCTATCCCTACCTAAGAATTCCAACCTAGACTAGTTCATCAAATCATTCTTTCCACATCTTCAAATATACCTCAAGTAATCCACCCTATGTTCTACTTTTTGTTGCACTATTTGACATTCAATTCCATCAATCATCTTTTGTGGTATTTTCCTCTCTCCTATATATAGTCACAATCTTCTCTATCCCTCAAATCTATAATTAGACTTTTTTTTGGTTGCCACATACTCTTTTATTACATTCTTTAATATTTAATATTGCTCAATACAACTTATCTTGCTATTTATCTACCTTGTCCTTTGGGTGAGATTTATATCCTCACATTCCCTTATCTATGGTACTTTTGTATTTGGAATATTGTATTGTTATCCAATTCAATATTGTACATCTATGGAATAAATGAATAGCACTCCTCTCCAACACACATGCTTGCACTTATATAGAATTATTCATCACTAACAATGAAAGGGTGTGCATTGGACTGGAGTGATATGCATTTATTCCAAGTTTTTTTAGTAATTTTGGTCATCCAACAATATAACATATCCTTGAAATCAATGCATAGCACTTCTCTCCAACATACACCATTGTGTTGTTATAGAATTATCCCTTGCTTTCCCTTAGAGGCATGGACTTGTATCTTTATACATATTTTTGTATGGTACAAGTGTTATCCTTATCATCATACACCTACACCATACATGGCACACACCCATCCATGCAATTTCACATAAAACCTCATCATAATATGCTCCCATGCTGAACCTCACCAAAAAAATTTCTTTTATAGTATCTTATCTCACTACTATGACAATCCAATCTTATATGGGTGTCTCTACTTCATCCACCTTAGCCCAAAATTTTCTACCATTTCTATAAACACTAAATTATCCATTCTCACTACTCCTTTTTCTATACAAGTGCAATTTGCATCCCAAATCATATAGTCTCACTATTCTTCCATTAGACCTCTTTTGTTCTTAACTTACCCTTTTTCTTTCCTTCAATTCAAAATATAGTATATATAATTAATAAGTTTTCCAATGATCAATGCTAGCCACAACATAGCACAAAGCCCAATACCACATGTAACATTTCATCAACAACAAAAAAATATACTTACAAATTCAAAGGATCAAATAATGGATCTAAACCTCCATGTGGTGCTCAACAGTTATCCTCAACGGTTCAATAAATATTCACAAATATTCTTCTATTGGTGTCAACTCTAAATCACTTTTCACAGAAAAATATAACTCCAATTATGCACATATTTCCACCCAATAGATTCTCTCAAACTAATTTACTATGTTTTTATAATTAAATTCTTCTCAAATTTTAATGTGACACTCAGAAACAATAGCTTAAACCATTCCCAAAACTATAAAATTAAATTTTAAGTTATGATGAAATATGCTAGCTTTCTTCATTATACACTAGACTAACTACAACTAACTAGCAAACACACAATTGAACTAAACTAAAAAAATCTACATTTTTCATAATGATTCAAGATTACCACATTCCGTAGGGATGCTCTTATATTTCTTTTGTTAGGGGCATTGAGGCCCATAACATTCCAAGTTAGGATTGCCATTGTAGTGGCGATACTTTCCCCTACTTTGATCTTTTTTTATCAAAATTTAGTGTGTATTGAGAACTATATTTGATCTCTTCAATTGTGGTTTCTTGAACCATTTTACAATACTTTCTTATTTTTGGGGTTGTACTTAGTTTTGACCTTTTGTGTCTCCTATTGTAATATTCATAAAAAATCCATGGAGATCAATATTTTGGCTTCCTCATGTTGTACCTTTAGGTCTTCCTCGTACACATCTAAGCCATTAGACTTGTTTTCTAATGATCTGATTTCTAGTTCAAGAGGAA
Source organism: Sequoia sempervirens (assembly GCA_007258455.2). Taxonomy (NCBI): domain Eukaryota; kingdom Viridiplantae; phylum Streptophyta; class Pinopsida; order Cupressales; family Cupressaceae; genus Sequoia; species Sequoia sempervirens. The sequence goes on along the minus strand of VDFB02329607.1, from coordinate 5,733 downwards.
TTTCATTAATTTTTCCACCAAACTAGGAGAGCAAGTCATCTTGATGGAAATGGATCAAATAATTTTGGTAGTGTAGTTATAATCTCCTCATTTCTTATAATATATTGTGTTGTGGGGATTTTTTATTTCATGATTCCTTAGGCTAAACTAATCTTTTCTAACCCATTTCATAATAATTTGTGGGATATTTTATCTATATTATTTTGTGTAATTTTTTTAATTTATAATGCCTACAAAAGATTGGATTAACCTCAATTACTATCAACTAATTTTAGTTACCTGTATTATATTTTAAAATAGAATTACATTTTATGTGTTTGGAAAAAAAATCTTCTTATATATACCCTAGCATAACCCCTAAAATCTCCATACATAATTAATTCATCTAAGATTTCAAAAAATTTAAGTGAGTTTCCAATCTACTCCAAGATTGTGTGATACCACTATTATTTAGGAAGATTGTAAATTCTAACATCCCCATTGTTCTATCATTAAATCAATAAGATTTATATTGACACAAACTTGATTTTAAATTAAGGACATTCAACTAGGTGAAATTTGAGCACCATGACACATTGTGATGAAGGAAATGAATATCACTTGTCCATGGTCTAACTTTTTAACTTGAAGCACATGAAAGCGACATATATATTTTAAATTTGAAATGATCTAAAAATAATTAAATGTAGAATTTTTATTATGTTTTATGTTTTTATTTAAATTTGAAATAAAAAAACATTAGGTTATTTTTAAAAACTTGACACTTTTCTTTCATTATTGAAAAAGTTCAAAATATGATACCATCTCAAGAAATTTTCTAGCTAGATCTATTTTAGAAATATTTTTTTTGGTTGAATATATTTTGAATAGAAATTATTATCAAATCTATTTTATAAAAAAAAATATAACTAGAGTGCATCATTGACGATGTCCCAAATTGTACTTAAAATGTTTCTTGATAGGTTTTAGTTTCTTGCCAATAACATTCTAGTGTGATCTTCTTAAGTTGGAAATAGTTAAGTTACATAAATGATGTGTTTGAATGATGAATAATTTTGTATGATTGTTTTAAAAACCTATCATAAAATGTGACAAAACTTTGGAATTTCACCCGATTGTAAATCCTTTATTAGTTCATGTAATGACGAGTTTGAGGATAAGAACCTCCTACTTAGAATGTCTATTCAAGGTCTCGAAATAGGTTTATCATTATTTAATGTCATTAATGTATCCTATATTGCATGATATAATATTATATCTTAACTCTCCCTAATTGGACATTTATCCCTATTTTTATAATTATAAATAGAGGTGAGAATTCTATTTCTTTCTTTAGTGCTATGTTTCTCTAGATTGAATAGTTAGTGATTATATTAGGGTATTTTCACATTAAAAGAATAATATAAAGATTACATCCATAAGAGAATAGATCACCATAATAGTCAGCTATAAAACACCTATACGAAAGTGTGAAGGAGCAAATTAAATTACCATTACAAACATATAAACCAAAAAATAGTGAAAATAGATCTAAAATTATAAATGTCACTCCCTCCAAACACTACAACCATAACCAACATCATAAATAGAAATGGAATTAACAAATTATCTAATACTAAAATCTTGAATTCTCTACCACATTGTAATCCACTAGATATTCAACCTCTATTGCATTAGGGTTCTACTTTACATATGTCAAGACACTACCAACTATGGGATCGAGTGATTTGAACTTAATTTATGAAATAAATCCTACTTATGCTAAGCTCTATGAATCCTATTTGCAAAAAATATTAGAATTGTGAAATTGCTAGAGACCTCTACTTGACACTGACGATGAATCCCCATGAAAATTGTCAATACCTTCCCTACATCTACACAAAAAACATGAAGAAATAGAAACTTATGATGCACTAGCTTCAATTCTTCATTTTCCTTAGATATAAATCCTAAAGTAGTTGAATGAATGTTCTTAACACCAACACTAATAATTTTATACCACATTTATCACCACCTTTTCATTAAATATCAACACCTCAATGTCCTTGAAATATGTGGGAAATAGAAAACATATAATCTATAAAATCTAAGCCAGATTGGGATGCCTACTCCCAATCACTATGAAATCCCTCCTTATGCAAGTGTTATAATGTAGGGGACATGATTATCCAAACTAGTGTCACCCAAAACTTACTTAAAAATCCTCAAGGTAACTATTTCATTACAAGTGAAGGTTTAAAGATATCTCTTATCCATGAGTTGAGCTCTTCTTAAAGGATCATTTTCCTTCTAATATTGATGCTTGATTGTCATTGTGATCATTAATCTATAGCCCACCCAAAGGATAAAAAAATAAATTACACCAAAATATCACACTACAAAAATTTACCAATAATAAGACACAATAGTCAAAAGCCACCACATGATTGTAATTTAACAATGTTCCCATGCACACTAACAAATGTAGGGAAATGCTTTATTACAATATTATCTTAATAGGTCAAGATTAATATTAACTATTTCTAATACCTCAACTCAAAAACATAATATCATACTACCAAACATAAACGAAGATATAACAATAAAATCACAACTACCAAACATAATACCCTTGTGAAGATCAACAAATCTAGATTTAGAAAAGTTTTCTTCCTCCATTTTAAAGTGCTTGGTGTAGATCTCATCAAAATATTTAAAGATTTAATTGACATAATGACAACATTGACATCTCTTCTATGTTTGTGTGTAATATATATTCCTCATTAGTGGAAAGGAACTTACCAAGATCTTAGGACAATATTATATTTGGAATAAGAACATGATAGACATGGAAACAATTGTTGACAACATTGCTCTTGTAAGTGTAGGTGCTTTTCCTCCGAAAGGACTTGAATGACATGGGTTTTCCTCGATTGGTACTATTCCTGACATTGAAACTAGATTCATGGTATTGATAAAAAAATTTAAATATTTAATATTTTGAAAGATTTGATGAGTTTTTATAACCCATCATTTTGCAGTCCATTTTGTGAATATCCTACAATTAGGACGTTCCATTAGAATATATTTCTTTGAGGAATTCTGTCAAAAAATTGAGGTGCCTTTTTATGCTAACACATTTTGAACATTATGCAATCATGGCATTGCAATCAAGGAATTATGTCAGACAATTATTGGAATCATTCTATCAAACAGTTCACGGGCCTTGTCTATGCTTACACATTTTGTGTACTTTTCTACCAGGGTAGTTGCAGCTAAAACATCTCACAAAATTCTTCCATCGTTTATCATGTGATGTATGTACATACCCTATTCCAAAGCTCCCATTTTCACATAGGCTAGGATGATGCTGGCAAAGGCTACGTTGGAATTCCATTTATCACTGTTGAGCATTTCCCTTCATGCGTATGTACTAGAATTATATGGTTGGGTATGATGAAGCTTGGGAAGGCATTATAACTATTTGTAGGGAATTTTTACCTCACAAGCATTTTGAAATCATGGCTGGGTCATTTAAAACCTTGTCTAGATGTCATTCCTCCATGCCTAAGCATTTTTAGTTTGTGCAGGGCATTTTAGACATTCACAAGGCATTCTCCTTCATTACTATATGTCTTAAGCATTACATACTAAAGAATGGGGATGTGCATTTACATGATCAAACGTTTACAGGCATTGGGCATCCACCGTACTCTCGCATGGGAACAGGTTTGAATTCAGACGTAATGGCGATTATTATTTGAACAAGAATGGACGTTAGATGAAAGGTTGGGCCCACATCCACCTAAGCGGTCAAAGCTTAGTCTATGATGTTTAAGCCCATCTAATTCACACACAGTAGGTTAAAGAACGTTGGAGGATCTACTCGAGCTAGATTGACCTTAGAATCATGCGCTTCATTATAGCTATTTTCTACAGACAGCTGAATAAATTTCATTTTATTCTATTGTATTTTCTTTGCCTTCCAGACATGAGGTAGTATGCCATATTGAATATCCTACCTACCAACAATAATCATATTCTACCAAACTTGTTTGCTGCCCTAAAAGTTTGTAAGATTTCAACGCTTTACTTCTACACAGGCTGAGTGGAAGCTCAAAATGTTCCTGAGTCATATCTGACTATAGAATGAAAAAAAAAGGTGAAGGCTTCACTTTATATCTACATAACTAGAATTCACTATGTTTCTTGAATTTGAATAAGAGTTATTTGTTAAATAAATCTGGCAAGTTAGGGACCTATCTACAAGTTCTTCCAAGGAGTATATGCATACTACGAGCCAATATTTTGTGTTTTGCTAAAAGCAAGAAGTGTTGGGTTTTATGTTTATAGTACTTCTACACTTCAAGACCCCTTAAAATATTTTGTAACTCTAGATCTAAATATTTATTTTATCTGTTTACTTTTACTGGCATGTTATGCGGTAGCTCCTATGCCTGATTCTTTTTTTATTTTTATTTTTATTTTTCTATTTTATAGAACAATGTGCCATTCGACAGCATACATCAGGGGTTTCTTATCCACAAGTTGAAAAAAATAAAAAATAAATAAAGAGTAAATCTAGGGAAACATTGGTCTAATCTACCTTCTGTAGAGACTGTAAAGGATTTTAAATTAAGATTACCACTACAGGAATATGTAGGGAAAAATTTGCATTGCTTATATATTCAAACAAGATATATTTCCTATTTTAATAGATACAACATTATAGACTATATATGCAACATAGTCTTTATTTGCAAAGTTTTCGCTACCCAGAATAATAATATGCTTTCATTGCAGGTGTAATATGGACTTGCACAGATTTACATAGAGTTTTCTCGACATGGCAATAAAAATAGTTGTATTCAAACTAGATTGAATGCATAATGAATTCCTTTCCAATGTATTGAAATATGAATTGTTTCTCACCGAGATTATATGCAGGAATTCCTTTCTAGCATTATTACAAAAGATAGATACCATATAAGAAGATGACTCCTTTCAACAAAGTTTTGTCATATAACAGAAATGGAAAGAAAAATAGTATAACCCATGTTCCAACAACATATATATATAATATACATATAACAAAGCTTCCAACCTTTTTACATATGTTTTCAAAATAACTTCAAACTGCACAAAATAAGGTGACTCTTCTAAATAGAAAGGTTCTTCAAGATTTCCAACCTGCACTATTTAGACAAGCTTTTAAATGGCTAAAGGGTATGCTCACCTCCCAACCTTGGGTTGGAAAACCAACCACCCCCAAGCTAGGAGGTAACCAAGCTACCGAGTACACACAACAATAGAATAAAAAGCCATTTCAAACCACAATTCTTAAAACAAAATACTCCCAACCAAGATTCACACATTTACTTAGGGATTCTTTATGAATCCAAAGATGGGGATAGATGTGGACATCACTTCTATATGAGGAGATTTGTTAGAAAATAAAAAAAATACTAAAAATCACCATTTTTCTTCTTCTCCAATCCACCCATTCATCAAAATTCTTCATATCATACACCCTCCATACAACAATCTTCCAAAACATCATACTATCATGAAACAAATTTGGGTACTCATACCCTTTTTGTGTCTCTCCTTTTCAAAGGAGGAACAATCTCCCCATAGAGATTCCTACACATTCCTATCCCCCACAAGGATTCTCTTCCCACACTGGGTGAGTTTATCCTATACAACCCCAAACCAACACAAGGAAATGCAAAGACACGTAAATGGACAACAACC
>VDFB02329606.1:0-30912 GCA_007258455.2 Sequoia sempervirens | reverse complement strand
GTATAAAGAGAATAAGGAATTGACGGAAGGGATAGGAGATTTTTGCTGGAGTCTTGGATGCACACATTAATATAAACTTTTTCAGACCGTTGCAAATCTACAGCAGCGCCACACTCAAGAATATCGGGTGGTATATGAGGAGAGTTATCTGAAGAAATCTCGTAGTCATCCAAGGGCATGGAATAGGAAATGAAGAAAGATAGCAGGGAAGAACAAACAGAGCTAGAGGGACAAAAAGAGATCGCCATCACCATATTGGGCATATTTGTCTTACTTGGCAGTTAAAGACAAAACCGCAAGAGACAAATCATTTCTTTGCTCATCACAGAAGCAGACAAGCCTTTGAATATATTCGTTTGTCATGAGAAGATAAGGAGATTTGTGAATGAAAAGATATTATCGCATTTGAAGCCGATGCTAGGTAAGGACAAACTAATTTGTCTTATTTGCTAAGATTGCACTTGCTCAGGAGACACGAATTTAAGGATATCGGGAGTAGCTTCAAATGAGGCAAGTTCAAGAGTCAGATCACTTTATTGGAAATATTATCGGCCAGATATATAGACCAAGTTTATCGAATATTTTAAGGATGAATAGTTGCACTATTGATTTATATGCAAAGTGGACAAATGATGCCAAATAGTGTAGTGCGTGGCTTGGAGAAATTAAGAAGACAAATCGAATATTCCATTACTTTGCTGCCGACGAGCTGCCAGGGGAATTCGATATCCTTTAAGGAGACGGCATCTTAACTGGAGAAATTAATCATAGGCCATAGCTCTTAGTTCGATTAGTAAAGATTGAGGCATCTTGGCACAGCAGGCCATCACTTAGATTGGCGCTGACTTGTTAGCATTGGGGAAGCATTTAAAGGAGGACGGTTCTCATCTCCAGATGCACTTGGTCATCATATTGAATTGAAAACAGTAATTATTTGCATTGGTATTTATCTTAGTCATTAGTAGATTGCAGTTTATGTTCATGATTTCACCTTATGCTTTGAAAATACAAAGGAAACCTCAAAACAACAGCTGTTCTAGTGTGCACAAGAAGTGTTTGACAAAATGTCTTTTAGTTGAAAACTGCAAATTTACATCAAAATCTAGCAAGGGACATTACAAAGTGGAAGTTATATACTAGTTTTCTCTGGTGACATTCTAATTTTCACTAAGAGATGGTTGAACCATCTTCACCATGTGGATGAGATTTTGGAAGGATTGGAAAACAATCAATTATGCGGTGCAGGTGAGCATTCCAAGTGTGCCTTTAGGTACAATAGGTTAAGTATTCGGGTCATGTGGTCTCTCATGAAGAAGTAAAGGTGAGCAAATTTGAGTGGTCAAGGCCTAAGATTATTAGGTGCCTTTACAATTTGTTGGGTTTGAGAAGATACTACAAGAGATTTGTTGGAAAATTTGCACTCAGTATTGTTTGGAACGTAATCCTTGTTGCAACTGACCAATAGATTGTGATTTTGGAACACCTTGAGATTATGTGATCAAGTCCAAGTATGTTATACTAATTCAATTAGCACAATAAAGTCCAAGGGGTTGAGCTTAGTTGGTTAAAACATTGAGTTTTCATTGTGGAGACCCAAGTGCAAATCCCAAAGAGACATCTAATAGGGAATTGTAAGTTGTGACTCTTGGTCTTCCATAGTTGGCTTCTAGTGTGGAGGTGGTTTCTAGTGTGATTGCTCAAAAGGAGCTAAAATTAGTCTTATGGCCGTTCGCACAATAGCTTGTATTGGTCTCATGTTGATGCTCATATGAGCAGAATATTTGTAAATGATTAGTAATATAAAAAAATAGTACAATAAAGGAAACACATGAAATAGTATGCAAACCAAAAGTACGAATGTGACACAAGATTTATGTGAAACTCTTATGGGAAAAAACTTACCAACAAAAGGACAATAACAAATATATTCACAAGAAAATACATCCAACATAATAAGTCTCTCTTGTAGAGTATCTCAATTTGTAGACAAGAATCTACAACCTCCAATTAGGTTTATCACACCTTCAACAGCCATCATTTGAACCTTATTCCATCAATACAAGCAAGTAGATATAGCTGCTAAGACGTTATCACGTGATTCCAACCATCTCAATTGTCTAATTGCCACGTAGAATACCAACAACTTCACAACCAAAACATGACATTAGCATACCAGAGACATTATATCAAACATGACCTCTCCACATGGATAATCGTCTCATTTAAGTAGCTGCTGCCACTCACACTTGGTCAAAGGTTGTTGACCATCTATACCTGTACTGTGTATATCTCTTCTTGCACTACAACCAAACACCAACTATGGTTTGTGATAGTAGAAACAGATCCCTGATTGCTCCTAGTAGCTTGCAGTACCTATGAGCATCACAGAAAGCATGACCATGCACCTAGCCATCACTGCATGTACTTCAACAATGTTGCATGTGCACTTATATTGTCATACACAATCTAATAACTTAGACAAAGATGCAATTGTGAGTTCTCCAAATGTCTTGTGGTTGCAAACATAGCAACACTAGACTTAGACAAGCCTCCATGCTAAACTATAACATTCATCACAACTCACACAACTAACTCTATAGCTATTTACCTGTCTATAATCAAACACTTAACATGAACTAGAACAATTTCACCATCTTCTCTCACCAACCTCACTAGAAACTCTGCAGCTGAATAGCACACCGAAGTTCCAACAAGTAGCACCCCATGCTGGCTGATTTTCAGATTTGTTTTTGTCTAGTTGGATGCACCCACACTTTTAAACACCTCAGGCCATTTTTTTCTATTTTAAGTTTGGGTACCTTAGACTTCAACAAAACATTTGGATACATAGACCAAGGCACCAGGGCTGCCTTGATCTAAGAATGGTGACCCATTTCTTTTGAATTTAGACACTTGAAGACAGGAATTTAGTCAAGTAGACTTATGATAAAGAGATGTTGGCCATCCCACATGTAGTGAAGCAATGGTGTATGTAACTTAGTGCAAAGCATTTCAATGTAAACATACATGACAACCCACCACCAACGTCGCCGTCTCCAAGACGTTGAGGACACCAGGGTGTCCTCGAGACGTCTAGGGGACTCCTAGTTGTCTCTTCTTATACATCTTTTTATAACTATTTTTTCAAGTACTATATGTAGTTCAGCACCTTGCCGCCACTCCGCCACTGTCCCCCCACCGTCCCCAAACTTAGGCCCTTGGTCCCCCTATCCCCAAAACCCATCCCGACGTCCCGACGTCCCCCCGTCAAGAACTTCGTGGAACTATGATTACAACATGCTACTACAGGTTTCCAAAAACTCCAATAAATCAAAAAGGATTTTGTGGGATCACTTAAAAATAGATTTGCAAATTTCATCATTGAATGTTTCATTTTTCAAAGGAACAAAGTTGAAACTATTAAAGTCCCTAGGAGTATCATAACCTTTGGCTATCCAAAGTTAAGGATGGGAAGAAATTTTCATGGATTTCATTACAGGTCTGCCGAAATCTGAAGCTAGGAGTGTCATATTAGTGCTATTGAAGACTCATTAAATATTCACATTTAAGCATTTTTGTGTTACAAGTACATTGGCTAGAAATTTTGCGGAGATTATTATAGGCTTCTCAACATTCCCAAAGCTAGTCAAAGACCATGATCCTAGCTTCATAAACTTTTAGAAGGGACTATTTAGGCTTAGTGACACTACTTTGGCCGTGATATCTTCCTCTCATTCTCAATTAGAGGGTCTAACTAACAAGTTTGTAGCATACTACTTATGTTGTTTACATTTGACAAATGATCCTAGTGGCTCTAGTGGCTTCCACTAGAAGAGTGGTAATACAACACAATATTCCATACCTCCACCAAAATGAATCCCTTTAAATCTTTCTCAAGATATCCTACTTCCAACACAATTTTGGATTATTAATCTATCATGGCCCTTAGAAGCTTCGAGAAGAATTTTAATCTAGTGGAAAATTAAGATGAAACAACAATTTGATTCATGCTAGATTGAGTATCAGTTTACCTTTGGTGACCCAGTTTACATTTGGTGGCCAAGTCTTAATTAGGGTCCAACCCTATAAGAAATCTTTTCCAAAGTAGCAAAAGGATGACATGTTGTTCCCCTTATTCTATTTTCTTTTATATTACTGAATCGCTAAAAACTAGGCCAATTCAGGGTATGACACGTCTTGGAATCAAAATCTGCATAGAATCATTGCAGAATTGGGCAAGGTTTGGATTTGTTGTGCTTGAATTGTTTGGAGTCACTGCCAGCCAAGCCCAAGCAATTCTGAGGCTTACATGGCATTTCCAAGCAGATTAAAACATGATTCTAGAGTTGGTTTTCTTTTTCCATGAATTTTGCTAACTTTTTGACCTCGAAAAACTCTAAACAACATTCTTTATTCCTAAAAATTAAAACCCTAAACATTATTCTTATTTAGATGGAAAAACTCGAATTTCTGATTGCACTCATTTTGAATGTTTGTTTCAAATGTAAAATGAATTGAAAACCATGGGAGAGAGTATGCATATGATGAAGAAGTGTGACATTGGGGAAGAGAGAAGGGAACTCCAATTAAGATAGCTTGGCCAGGATGCATTTTTTTAAATGGTGTTCGGTATACGTGGCTAGGTGCTTTGATTGCATTCCACATTACTTGCTCCTCCAACAGTACATTGATGAGGACTCCATTCTCCTTCCCATTCAAATCCATATTGACCTCCTGATCACTAGTTATACTGTTATTACAATAGACGCATCTAGAAAATGGGGACATCTGGTTCCTCTACTTTTGTTTGATTTATCATTATTTTTTTGGATTTCAAATTTTAATTTATTTAAATAAATTAATGTGTCCTATTTGTTATATAAATAAATAAATATTTATTTATTTTAGTTATGACATTAAAGTTTGATAATTAATATCAAGTATATTGTATTTTAAATTTATATTATTTATGATCATTTTATATGTACTCTTTATAATTTTATGATTTTTATATATTTTTTGTACATCCAGGACTTACCTAGCCCCTCCGAAAATGTGTTGTATTGGTGTACCATACCCACATACCCATACCTGATTCAGCAACTTAGTCTATGCTATTGAATTGCTCAAGAACTAGGCCAACTCCAAATATGAAACGTCCCAGAATCAGATTATGCGTGGAATCGAGTAGGGTTCAGAATTTTTGTGCCTAAATCATTTGGAGTTGCTGCCAGTCAAACCCAAGCAATTCTAAGGCTTACATGGCATTTCCAATCAGATTCCAATGCAATTCTAGAGTTGGGCTTCTTTTTCCATGAATTTTACTGAATTTTGACCTTGTAAAAACCCTAAACAACATTCTTTATTCCCCAAAATGAAAACCATAAACATTATTCTTCTTTGGATTGAAAAACTTGAATGCCTTTGACTGCACTCATTTTGAATATTTGTTTTAGACGTAAAATGAGTAGAAAACTATGGGAGAGAGTATGCATATGATGTAGTGTGATGCTGGGGAAGAGAGAAGGGAATGCCAACGAAGATGACTTGGCCGGGATGCATTTCTTCAAATGCTGTTCAATATGCATAGCTAAGTGGTTTGAACACATTCCACATCACCTGGTTCTCCAGCAATACATCGTCGATGACTCCAAGCTCATTCCCATACCAATTGATATTGACCTCCATGCGTTCGGAAAATGGGGACATTTGGTTTCTCTACTTTTGTTTGATTTATTATTATTTTTTATGCTTTTTATTTTTGAATTTCAAATTTTAATTTATTTAAATATACTAATGTTTATTTATTCATAATATTTATGAACAATAAATATTTATTGTAATTTATGACATTTAAGTTTGATAAATTGATATCATAAATATTTATTGTAATTTATGACATTTAAGTTTGATAAATTGATATCAAATATATTGAATTTTAAATGTGTATTATTTATGATCATTTTGTTTAGTGTATATATATATATATATAATCTTTATGATTTTAACATTTTATATGATTTTTGTACCGCTAATTCTATGTTGGAGCTGATCTATATGTCTCTTTTGCTAGTGCTCTTTATCCGTCTTGTTATTTTGGCACTCAGATTTCTCTTTTAGACATGCTTTTGCTTACTGCTGAGCTATTTCTTCTGCAATACTGGATTTATGAAACTGCTGATTTCTGGCTGATTTTATTTTTTTTAGATGCTACAAAGACCATAAAAGCTTACCAAAGCAAACACTTGTTGTACTTGTTATCCTATATGTGACCAAATGAATTTCAAAATAGATCTTTTAAGTCTTCTGCAAATCTATATGCATGCAAGCCTGCCTGATAAATCTGACTTTGATTATTTACTCTGGATTCAAATGGTTTACCTCTTTTGATTTGGCAGTATAATGTTTTAGATGGATTAGATAAAAGCAGGATTCACTGCTCTCAATTGTAAGTGAATCGACTTTTTAAGTTACCTTTAAATTCTTTAGAGTTTGATAGAACTTCCTTTTGCAGATACTGTATGGCTGGAGTTCAATCAATATACCCTTGGTTCTCGATGGAGACGTGCACCAATCAATAGGAAATGTCATCATGAAGCAGGAAGTGAGGTTGAAGGATTTTATGGAGGCATTCGTAAGTTAAATACAGAGGAAGAGATTTTAACCTGGAAGAAGTTGTGGCCAAAAGAATCACTAGAATGAATGATTATGACATAACATTTATCCTCATGAAATGTCCAAAGCTGGACGTATAGTGGAAAGGCTGCCATCATCATTAAGTGCATTTGATGATGGCACATTTGTTTAGGACATACATAGAGGATGTCAAAGTGTTGACAACTTTTGTATTTCTTTTGCCTTTCACATTGATGACTGTGGTCCAACTGTTTCAGGTTAATATTTGCTTCACAAATGGCCAGATGCATATGCATGTTGCGCCAATAGAATGACTGTTGTTGAAATAAACCATTATATATGCATATAATTGTAATCATTATAGTCAGGACAACAGCTGTTGCAGTTCACTTGCCCATTGAAGAGTTGATTTTTTTTTAATGGCACAACAAAATGCCTTTTACCATAGATTGTTCTCTTGAAAATCTTGCATCATTCTTGAAACTGGTCAAATGATTAACATATTGGAGCATTAACTGTTTAAATTATTTCTACAAATAAGGAACTTAATATGATTTCATTGAGCAACCTTACATTTTGTTCATTACCATTTTATACCTTGCCATCATAGACAAACTTGTAAACGAAGATGTCACGTGTTAAAGACAACAAAAATCTATATGGTCTAGACAAACCTTGGCACTAGACAAATTCTTCTCCATCTATGAGGAATGCAGAGAATGTTGGAGACAGAACCTTTATGGACTCCACAATCAATTAATGTGTCTATGGCAGTCAATTCTCATAGGGTAATTCTAATCAGGTCCACTGAAAACATCAATACAGGCTAGGCATTGGTTTTGCTTCATTTTCCTCGTGCATGAGAGCATTGAAGAGAAATTCAGATAAAAAGAAATTAATCATACGGATTAACTTGTCAACACCAGCAAAATTGAAGAGAAGAATTGTCGAAGGTGAATTACCCAAGCTGCAAATGCAACGGAGAAGATTTGTTACAAATTGTGGACTGTGAGTAGTGAGAATTTTTCAGAGTAGAGTGGAGTTCATAATTTAAACTCTTATCTGTTTTGTACTAAAAGAAAGAAATTTTGTTGAATGAAAATATGAGGGCATTTTTCTTTTATTACATAGCCAACTTTTTCTATTTGTAAAAATTTAAAGAACTTTTATTTCCAAAATTCAAACCAAGAGGATTGCATTGAGCGAATGCTTGAAACTCTAGCAAGAGGAAAATTGAACTCTGTCTTCGCTGAATTGCAATATGGCCTTCGTTTCTTTCCAATCTTGCTTGGGAGTTGCCAAACAACCTAGGACTCGTGAGATGGTTAATTGGCCTAACCCTATATATCTTACACCGTTGGGTGTCACGACCATCTAAGGAACAGCATTCTCTGACCCCTGATTTCCCCTTGATATGATTAGAAACTAGGGAATCAAAGTAATAACGTCACTGTGTTACTTGGATTTCCAAATGATAGTAGAGATTGGAGGAATTTGATTGTTGCCAACAAATAAATGCAAATGCTAAAATGTGAACGCAACACAAGGTTTGATTATGGGAAAATCCTATAGGTGAAGAATGTCGCTAGTAGGAGCAATTGCCCTTTACCAGAATATATTGCTTAGGGTATACAAGTAAAAAGAGTTTCACAGCCTCTATCAAGCCTATCAATTCTTCAGAGTTTCACAGCCTCTATCAAGCCTATCAATTCTTCAGCATCTCTTTCTTGGAGGTATAAGATTCAATTTTCCTCATCTAAAAATGTACGTTTTTCTTGTAATTGCTGCCAATGTTGGAGTGCTCTTGTAGAGTCCCCTAGGAAGATGGAACTTGAAAAGTTGCTCATTTCAATCTTTTGCTTGCTCCAATTTTAAAGAATTATTTGCTTCTAATAGAGAGGTGATTGCACATTCGTTGCAGTGCTTATGTTTTTGCCATGATGCTTGTGTTTTTACCACTCGTGGACTCTAGAGATTTTCCAAAATGGAAAAATCACTTATATCTCTTTTCTAAAATCAAAATTTTAGGTCATTTTTATGTTCTCAAAAAGTGTCTCTTTCATTAAAGACAATGGTGAGCTTTACTGTTGGATCTAATATGGATTATACACAACTTATTAGAGAGTTTTTGGTCCCACAAAAAAATATTTATAAAACTTAGACGAATTTTGTATTTCTAAAATTTGTGTTCAAAATTAATTTGAAAAAAACTCCGTTAAGATGCTCTTAGCGGAATCCAACTTCAATGTTTACTCAAATGTTTCATGGTAGAGTTAGTAGTGCTCTATTTAGGCCTTCTATGCTACATTTTGGATAGAATCCATCACATCTTCAAAGTGATGCTCAACACAAATAACATCGTGAGATAGAAGGTTGGTGATGCTTTTTCCGACTCCTTAGTTGGAACAAAGTTTCCTCTTTTTGAAGATGATGCTCAACACCAATAGTGCCAAGTAGAAGATAGTGATTTTCTAACTCATGTTGGAACTCAAAATTTGTATTATTATCAAAAATGACTTTATGGTGATCACTTCTTCAAATCCTTGTGCTACATACACATGATACAATGATCAAGATATAAATCATCCTACAACATATTCTACTACCATGAATAATCCTTCTTATTGATGAATATCATTTTACAATGCTTATTAAAGCTATTACGAAGTGGTCCTTATTGCACCAATGTATAATGAAGGCCATATAAATGTACAATGTTTACAATAAGTTTTGAAAATTGACTTCTTAACCTATAATACTAAAAAAGGGGTAAAAAATTTATTAAAACAAGAAGTACAACGCAAGGCTTTACACAGCCCTATCAAACTCAACTAAGTTGTCCAGCTCATGAGACAAATCTAGGGGTAATTGACCCCTATCCACAATATTCCAATTTTGCATATGATCAGAGGCCCACTTGGGAAAACAATCTGCAACAATGTTCCATTCTCTAGGAATATGATTGAAAGAAACTGACTCCAAAGAAGCACAAATATTAAGAATCTTCTTAACAACCGAAGCTAAATGTCAACTAACATCCTCTAAATCCCACCTATTCAACAGATTCACCACCACCTGGGAATCAGACTCACATATGATCCTTCTCCACCCAAGCTGACAGCCACGCGTCACATCATATAAAATGGCAAGAGCTTCCATTAAGTTGTTAGTATGAAGACCCTTGTAAACAAAAAAGATAAACTGAACAGTCCTAGAACTATCCCGACCAACTCCACCAATGCCAGCATGACCAGGGTTTCCCCGAGAAGACCCATCTGTCTTGATTTTCAACAGTCCCTAAGGAGGAGGAGACCAATGTCCCTCCCTATTTATCTTTTGACGAGGATGCCTACCACGACTTCTTATGAACTGTCCTTGCTGAGGAGGAAGATGAAGACAATTGCACCAAACAACTTCACGAGGATCCACTGCTTCTATCAAATCACATTTTCTCGCAATAGTTTCTCCCAAAGAATGAAGAATTTTCCACCACAAATGATGGGCCACCATCATCACATCCTAAAAAATCTTGTGATTCCTTTCCAAAACATCCTGCCCCCCCAAGGCATTACATTCACGAAAAGCAAGAATCTAAACCAGCTCACGCCTATCCATTTCAGACCCCCCTGGTGGCCAATCAGAAGAGTGCTTCCATCGAAAAGTAACAGTCGGCCCACAATGCTGAGCAACCTTATAATGTTCAACTATGTCCCAACCAGCAGTAGTAAAAATATCACACAGAGACTGAGGTGAGGATAAGTAGAAAGGATAGGAGGGTGCCCATCCCAAGAATCCAACCAAAAAAGTGCCTGAGACCCCGAATGACTGATCCAAAAGAGCCCACTCTTAACCAACTAGCCCCCACTTTCAGAGTATGCCAGATCATAGAACCCCTTCCCTCCAAAGGAAAGCGAGGAACATCAAAAGAATTGACACCTTTAAGATACTTATGATTGAGAATACGGGCCCAAAGTTGATGTTGACTGATACACCAACGCTAATAAAGCTTAGCACAAGAGCTTTTCCCATTCAAAGATAGCAGAGCATAAACCAAGACCACCCTCTTTCTTTGGCCTGCACACAGTTTCCCACTTAACAAGCTCCACTTAGCAGACAACAAGTTACCACTCCAAAGAAAATGTCGTGAGAGTGCATCAAATTCCTTAAGGAAATACATAGGAGCAGC
Organism: Sequoia sempervirens; assembly: GCA_007258455.2. NCBI lineage: Eukaryota > Viridiplantae > Streptophyta > Pinopsida > Cupressales > Cupressaceae > Sequoia > Sequoia sempervirens. The sequence continues at coordinate 20,090 of VDFB02329606.1, read as the reverse complement.
CTGAACAAAGCACTTGTAAATAGGAAGAGCCTGGATAACAGACTTAAGAAGGGTCACTCTAGCAACAGTAGATAACCATTGATGAGTCCAATGAGTGACCTTCCCCCACAACTTATCAAACAACTTCTCCAAGAGGACCTAGGTTGCCTACCCACAACAAGAGGAATGCCCAGGTAGACAAAAGGAAGAGACCCAATCTGAAACCTTAAAGTAGTCGCAATCCGCCTTTGAATAGCCTGGGGAATATTAAAAAAGAAAATAGAAGAGTTCTGCTCATTGACTTTTTGTCCCGAAGCAGCTAGGTAAGTATCCAAAGCCTTCCGAAAAGATTTAGCTTCCCGAAGACGAGTTAACCCCACAAGAGAAGTATCATCCACAAACTGGAGATGAGAAAGCATTGGTAAACCATTGCCCTACTACCACCCATGAATCAAGCCTTGAGAAACCCGAAGCTTAAGAAACCAGGCCAACCCCTCAGCCATAATAATAAACAAATAGGGAGAAAGTGGGTCCCCTTGGTGAAGGCCCCTGGTGGCACCAAAGAGCTCTGAAGGTTCTCCATTCACAATAACTGAAAAGGAAGAAGTAACACAACTAATAACCCAACTCACCCAATCAAGACAAAAATCGAAGGCCAAAAGAATCTTCTGAAGAAAACGCCACTTAACTCTATCATAAGCCTTAGCCATGTCCAACTTAATGAACATAGATTTCTCCTTTGAAGTTGCCATAGAATGAATGACTTCCAAGGCCACCACCACACCATCCAGAATTTGATGGCCAGCCACAAAACCCCCTTGCTCCTCAGAAATGACAAGAAGACACGTTTTGAGCCTCTCGGCAATCAATTTAGTAATAATCTTGTACATCACATTACAAAGAGCAATAGGCCTAAAGAATTCAAGCCTATCAACGCCTTCCTTTTTAGGAATGAGAACTAGAAAAGTAGCATTCAAGGCTTGAAGCATCTATTTACTGTGGAGAGATTCCCGAACAACCTCCAACAAATCTAGATTAATAATATCCCAAAATTCTTGGAAAAACTCAACTGGGAACCCATCAGGACCAGGAGCTTTACCCTTGTTCATCCCAAACACAGCTTTCTCCACTTCATACATACAAAATCGGTTGAACGAGATAATCATTCATCTCATTGGAAATCAAAGAAGGAATGCAAGCAAGGACCAATTCTCATCAACCTTAGCCGAAGGTGAATCTTTCATAAAAAGAGCAGAGTAAAACTGTCGAGCCTCTCTAGACAAAGCCTATAGAGAAGAAATCATAATACCCTCAGAATTAACAAGAGAAGAAATATAACTCTTATTGCAACGAGCCAGCACAGAATGATGGAAGAAGGCAGTATTCCTATCCCCTTCCTGAAGCCAATCAACTTGAGCCTTTCGTTTCCAAAAAATCTCCTCCCGAAGCTCCCACTCCACATTTCTCACAACCTGTGATTCAGCTTTCCCGAGAGCATCTGAAAATCCCAAGTCTCAAATTTGGCGAGTAATCACATCAAGGTGTGCCTGAGCTTCCCTTTTCTTAGCCTAAAGGTTACTAAAACACAACCTGTTCCATCTCTTAAGATGATACTTAACATATTGTAGCTTCTTAACAAAAGAGAACATAGCGGTACCATAAGCAGGCGCCCCATCTCTCCACCACTGGGCAACAAGATCATGCAGGGAAGAATCCCGAAGCCACATAAGCTGAAATTTAAAAGGAGGATTCTTTGGAATGGTAAACAATGAGGATGAAAACTTAATTGGCCAATGATCTGAACCCCTCCAGTCAAGAATTTCAAAGCAAGTGATGAAGCGACCACCCACCCAAAAATTGGAAATAAGAAATCTATCTAACCGTTCACAGATCGCATCATACCCACTTCATTGATTATTCCAAGTGAAAATCCCATTAGAAGGTTTCATGTCAACTAAAGCAAGAGAATCCACATTAACCCGAAAGAGATCAGAAGCAGGTCCAAGCCTAGCCAATCCCCCTCTTTTCTCCTCCAAACTCAACACAAAATTGAAATCACCAGCTAAGACCCAAGGCAGATATGGAGCACATGATCAGACATACCTTATATGAGCCCAAAGTTGAATTTTACCACGGATATCAATCGGAGCATAAACATTAGTAACTAAAATAGTCTCACCAAATTCCAAAACAGAAGCAACCATGGAGATGGAAGAATGGCTAGAGATCCACCAAAGAGGAACTACCTTACGTGGATCCCAAAAGAGAGCCAAACCGCCAGAGCTACCCTAAGAGCCAATACACTGACACTAACCAAAAAACCAAATACGAGGAGCATGCTGAAGCATGATGTCAACAGAAAGCTTAGTCTCCTGAACACAAAATAGGTCAAGAAAATGAATAGCAACCAAATCAAAAATAGCCTTTTGACGGGAGGTGCTATTCAACCCCCTTACATTCCAGGAAAGAATAATCATGGAGGAGGTTGGGAGAAGTGAGCATCTATGGGTTTAACAAACCCAGATTCCACCAACAAATCCCCAGTAGATTTAATCTTCTCCATATCCTTCTTACGGCCAGCTTTAGAGGAATTATCAAAATGACCTTTCTTAAGGGGGCGTTGTTGCACACTCAGAGTTGGAGAGGACCCCCTTCCTCTACCTGAAGTCAAAACCTCCTTAGCCAAATCCGCTAAGACAATATCATCCTACAACCCTTCAGAGTCACCAGAATTTCCAAACAACCCCTACCCCTGCACTTGAGGCTTATCTCTAACAACAATCGCTTGCTTTGGCACTGTATCAAATCCCATAGCATTAGCCCCAGAAGAAACCTCTATAGGAATCCCCTCCTCCAAGGCCAAATTATCCAAGACCTCAAAATGGTTGAAACCCGCCTCACTCTGCCTATCCATAAAGGACCATTTCTGACCTCTCCCTTTAGCCCGCGGCTTGACAGGAATAAACCATCCTTATCAGGCGCTCCATCTGTCATAGGAGCTTTACCTCTATCCTCTTTCTCCATCCCTGGTCCCGAAGGAGAAGAGAAGAACCCTTAGTTGATTTGTTAACCCGAGGACATTGGCGCTGTAGGTGTCCATACTCATGACAAATCCGACATCGAAAAGGAAGAGACTCATAATCTAGTAGTTGAACCCAAGAAGCAGAGCCAAGGCAAATTTCCAAAGAATCCAACAAAGGGTCATTTAGATCAATCTCAACACAAATACAAGCATAAGAAAATACCTTTTTATCCAAGGTATGTTGAGCAATGGCAACCAGCTTCCCCAGCAAAGTAGCACCCAGGTGTAAAATATCCTCCCTCCAAAACTCCAAAGGAAGTCGTGGCAACCGAACCCAGACAGGAACACTTGAGGGCAACGCTTCTGTAGAATTAAATCCTCCATGCCAGGGCTTAATGAACAAACCAACATGATTGTAAAAATAAGGCCCTCCCTCAAAAACTTGATTCCAATCCGAGATGCAAGAAAAATCAACCATGAAATAACCATTCGTAGCCACCAGAATTTTGAAATCTCCCTCAACCTGCCAAGTTTGGCAAATCCAAGACTCCAATGCTGAGAGAGAGATACAGATTCCAAGGAACTTGCAAATCAAAATATGGTTGCTCCAATAAGAAATATCTTCCATCACCTATTCAAGGGAAATTACCAGAATTAGACGATCTCGGCTTCGCGGAAAACATCCATTCACTTTCTAGAGTTTGGAGCTCTCACCCACAAAAGAAGAATCCAACAACTGAGCATGCATACCCAAAGAAAGACCCTGAGACTGCGTTGCCTGAGCAACCACCAAACTATTGGAGACCTCTGCCATTCCTTCGTAGGCCCTTGCAACACGACCTACACCGCAATAGCTCCTCCACACCCACAGCTCCACCACACTCACACGATCCACACACCCGCAAAAAACAAAGCACCATAAAATGAACCCCAGCACCCCACACCTCACAACAAAGAACAAGCAACATATAATTGAAAAGAAACTCCTGCCACCCCCTGCCCCCCGAACAACACAACCGACTGCATACCAGGAAAAACAATAGATCACGCAAGCAAAGGCATGCATGCGACCTAGAGGTTGCACACAGCCTCACCTGTGTAGGGAACCAACGCCATTTCCCCCCGTTCTATTCACCAAGTATTTATCAATATAAAATACTTCTTAGCCTATAACTATGCACATGCTACAAGATTGTGTGCACATTACTTATGTGCTTCTCTCAACATGACTCATTTTGCTTCTAGCAAAATAAGGACCTCCTATTTTTTTTAGCTTTAGGTTAGTCCCATAGTTTAACAATTCTCAATTGGAGAATTCCCTTGGTTTAAACTACTTCTGATTACAATTCTAGTTGAAATTCATCGTGCTTTATTAAAGAGATCATTGTTGCCTTGAAATCCTTTGAAAAATCCTTAAAATGTTTCATTTGGTGGAAAAATTGAAGTTATGGGATTTACTCTCCTTACTAGACATAACATTACTTCACATGCATATCTTGATGTCCATATTATTCTTGTAGGTCATCAAAATACTAAATTGGAAAAGGAAGTTTGCATAAATTTGACCTTGTACTAGATAGATATCATGCTCCTTTCTAACATCCAATTCACTTAACTTCCCAACAAAAAGAGGAAACAACAGAAGATATTCAAAATAAAATTTTGTGAAAACTTGACCTCCAATTGGGAATATTAATCTTCACTTCATACTCTAATGTATTACCATTTCTTGCAAGGAAGTTCTATTGGAAGTTTGCGACAATTTTATGTGGATCCAGATGTAAGAAGTAGATATTTCGACCTTCCCCATCCTCATCCACTTGATCCATCATTTCTTGCAAAAGGTAACAAACAAAGCTTCTAAAAATTTTGTGGATATTTTATGCGAAAGCATATGTCGAAACATGACATTTTCAACACTCAATCTCCACATCCACATGTAGTTCAAAATCTTGGAAAAAGGTCACAAAAGCAAACATGAAAGTTTCCCCCTCAATATTAATTGTGTTGAACTATCAATCTATTGTATTGATTGCTACATGAATGCATGATTAATCCTCAAGTATAAACTCAATTTTACCAATCAAATTAACACATTATGATCATTTGCAAGTAATTTTTTAGCTTTGCAATCTCAACAAGCAATTTACGAACTTTTGAGAAAATCAACCACCATTTCCAAAAGCAGAGACAAGTGAACAAGAGAGGAAGTGATTAAAATAAAAGAGCAAAGATTTGCAACAAGTTGTGAATTCCCATTTTCAAATAAACCTATGAGTGTCAAAAATGTGCCCCTCAATTATTTGATTTATCAAAATATATTTAGATTTTATTACACAATTGATATTGGAAACTGTAAGGGTAAAAATTTGAATGATAGAAAAAACTCTAGGTTTAAAATGATAAACACAAAATTAGGGTAAAATTAATGAAAACCCTAGTTTGAGTAAATTGTGGTCATTTGAGAAACTTAAAAAATAATGCCCAATTATGCCCTAGCTATTGGATTGAAAATAATAAAAAAGAAAAGGCTTTCATTACTAACTATTTGAATGCCCATTTGTGGATTAGATTCGCACAAAGCCTTAACTTGGAGAATGAATAGATTTTCTTGCTTGATCAAAACATTTGGAACACGATACATAATTAACCACTTTAGGTTTAAAATCCTCCAAAGAGAAGCCTAAGATCAACTTTGAAAATGACAAAAGAAAGTTTGCAAAGAAATCACACAGAACAAGATGTTGTATGAGGACATTTTGAACATCCACTTCAACATCCACATCTAGATGAACATGGATTTCTCTCATCACTTTGATTTAAGATTTGTAGAACTTACAAGGGATATTTTTGGCTACTTTGCCTCAACATTCCACTATTCCCTTTGTGCACATAGTTGGGCCCTTTATGGAGGAATTTCCTACCTCCCTTCGCCCCCCCCTCTCACCTTGTTGTCTCCTTCTTTGTGGTTGTCATGCTACATAGCTTGGCTACAATCATCTCTCACCTTGATTCATTTTGATGGGTTGTTTGATTTGTCCCATATCTCATGGTACTTGTTCTACTTGCATGTTTGTTGCTCCATTGTATAAGGGTTTGGGCCCTTTCAAAGCCCATTTTTATCAATATCAAAAACTTAAAAGGGATATTGAACAAGGCATTTGTCACATAAGGTTCACTCCTAATGACTTTTCTTCCAAACCTTCAAACTAAAATGCAAATACTTCGCATGAACATTGGAGAATTATCTTACAAATCATGACACTAGAATATGATATTTCTACATTCCACATATAATTTTGGTTGATCCACCAAATCTTGCAAACACATCTACTTCTAGTTAGCTTCTCATTTCCCACATAAGGCATATTACTCATCCATATGGACAAGGAATTCATGCATAAACGTGTATCACTTATCCAAATGAACATGGCTTTCACGCAAAGGAAATTTGAAGCTAGAAACTTGAGGAAACATTCAAATATAAACATCATTAGAATCAATTATACATCCACATCACCACTGAACTTTCAAAGCTTAGGATTGTGTATTGGTTTAGTAATGGATGGTTTTTCTTTGTTCTTTGAGTATTGATGATGTCACAAGCAAAACAAATGAAGTATGAGTTTTAAGTAGTGAGACTAGCTTCCAAAAAATAGTGTAAGATGGGGCATCATATCAAACAATAACTTGAGGCATGTTACCTTAGTTGATTTCATGTGAATAATGAAAAGTGCAAATGCTACCGACAAGGTAAGAAAAATAGTGAAAAAGGAATTGGATAAGGCAGCTAGTTTTCCCACTTCCCTATATTTCCTTGAATTGGTTATGATGATATAGTAAAAGGAAGAATAACTCTTGAAGGAAGGATTCTAGCTAATCTTACTACTAATACTATTGGTGAAAACTTTCAAATCCCCTTCTATGTGATTGTTATAATAATAAAAGTGAAGGATGCTAGAGAGGATTTTGATGGGGATATTGAAGCCTATAAGAAGCATATGAATTCCAAATGGATGGAACATCCTTAAGTGTCTATGACTAAACTACCTAAAATATCGTTTAGGGACAACTTTTAGCAAGAAATAGGGGATATGGTCAACCTATTGAGTAGAGTGATGGAATTTCCTATAGCTTGTACTTTTCAAGCACGTATATAGTCCTACTCAATCACTATTTTGGAGGGAATCGTCATGATTCACTAGTAAGAGCTTATTAGCCAAAATTTACATGAACAACTAACCAAGGTAGGAGAAACAAGGAATTTTATATGATGTCCTATTTGTTATACTCATTAGCCAAAAGAGACACATACCTAGGATTGGAAAAAAAGGGCATATGGGCCTAGATCTAGAACAAGTTCTTATGTATGGCCACTACCCACAACTAGAACACAAACAATTCATTATCCACTATGAAAGGGTGAATGATATATTTTCTACATGGTTAATGAGATTATTGAAAGGGAATAGAACTAAAATGTTATCATCAAATGTTGTAGGAAAGGTGAACAAACATGGCAATTGGTTTATACAATTTCCAAAAATTTCCTACATCAAAGTTGAAGGGTTTGGAAATGCACCATATAGGCTAACAAGGTATCCTATTGGCAAAAGGGTCCTACTAGAGTTGACTAGACAATTGTGTGAAATGCATAAATTATTAGAAGCAAAGCATAAAATTGGGGTGCATGTATGATTATTCTTTTCTCACTTGTAGTGAAAGAATCAAATGCTAAATTGTAGTTACATAATCTTCATGCATACACTAGAAGACCCAATTTTGATCCCTTTGGGAAAATGGAGAAGTGGGTTGCTTCATACTTAAAATATATTCCACATATGGAGGACTTTTGGGTACACTACACTAATGACCATTGAGTAAGAAAGATGAGATAATGTAGATTAATTATATATCAAATGAAAATATTTAAGACCCATCCAGATATTTATCAATTTTTTGATGATGGTGTGGTGGTTCATAGTGCATATGATACACAAAAGGTTCTTAATAATCCCATTTAATAACCAAATTGGGTAGAATTAGAAGTAGCTTCTCTAAAGGCCTTCACAAATGATATTTTGGATTATAGTGGAGCTTGGTAGATAAAAAGATAAATGAATGAAATTCACAAGGGGTTACACTCACGTATAAGAGACATACAACCAAGAAGAAGGAAAAGGATGAAGGGAGCTCTATGCAAGTAGAAGTGCATTCCTCTAAAATAGAACCATAGCAACCTTTAAAAACACAAGAAATTGAAGAAGGCTACTGATGAAAAAGAAACCCAAGATAACAAAAACCATTGAAGAAGAACCTCATGAAGAAGTGCCACTACTTAGAAGAAAAAGAAAGATCAAGATTTGGCATCACCAAGAGGTCAAATTGATCCAAGTTTGTTTACAATTGCATCATATGTCATTTTCCTACTACGTATCCACCTCCATTTGTACAAACTCCTCCAATTCTTGTAAGTATTCAAATTCCCCAAATAACAAAAAGAATACAACAAACTAGTTTTATTACACCAATTGGCTCCCCTATACATTTTGTAACATTTTTGTTTTCACTCTCCTTTCTAGTATTGATAAATTTGTAAAAGAGTTTGAAAGAGTAGAGAGCATGATAATAAGTAGTAAAGTGATCATAGTAGAACAACTAAAGGTCAATTGGAAGAAATTGAAGATGATGCATATTTAATGGATGTTCCTACTTCATTGTTTGATGCACAAGTGATGACGAAATTGGAAAAGAGAATTGACACCATTATTTCTACTCATCAATCTGTTGAGGAGCATGACATGGGGTTAGAACCATTCAAGGAGGAGATCAAAATAAATGTGTCTACCCACAACGCATTCCTCATAGTCTCATTAAATCAAACAAATAATAATGATCAAGTTGATCGAGATCAAGTTGAAGTGGAACAAGAGAAAATTCCTACAGAAGAACAAAGAAAAGAACTAGGAGAACAAGAATCATTACAAGAAATATATGTTATAGCAATGCATAAATCTATAGGATATGTAGAAAAAAATCCAAAACATGCACCAATTAAGAAGTTAAAAAGAGCTAATATCAAAGCAGGTTTCAAGACAAGAACAAATAAATGTGCCCAATCAAATTTTATAGGACATTACATTTGACTAACCGAGTAATACCTTGAAGTTAGAGAAATAGTTGCAACCTAAACAAGAGATGAATTCTTCACCCTTATTTCCTATGTGATTGGATGTCAAGATCCAAAGAAGAAAATCCTGAATAAACACCATTGTTGTTGATCTCTAAACTATACTAGGAAGAATGGTAAGTTCTAAGCCTAAGAAGAAAGAATATTATCTACCATCTCTAGAAATGCATCTAGATCAAGAATTACAATATTGCTACTCTAGTAGCAAATAAAGATGATAGAGAACTTGGGCAAAGTGACTACTTGTAGACACCTAAAATTTTCTTGAACATATCACACATCTCAATTTCACCTTTTAACATCATTTTCTTCATTATCACCTATTTCCTCCATTTAATTGAATAATTTCCAATTATTTGATTAAATTCATCTTTTTCCTCTATTAATTGAATAATTGACGTTATTTGATTAATTCATCATTTCTTATTAATTCCCCTCTTTAATTGAATAATTTTGAATTATTTAATTAAATTTAATTTTCTTCCTTTCACCATGATTAAATAATTTTTATTATTTAATTAAATCCAATTTTCTTCAATAACACATGATTAAATAATTAAAAATCCTAATTTCTTCTCATCCTCACAATTAAATAATTTTCATAATGATTTAATTTAATTCCCTAATTTTCCTCCAACCTGCATAAAGAATATTCTTTTTTCAAGAAAGAATATTCCCTTTTCAAAATATTTTTTCCCTCCAAAATATCAACCAATTTTCCATGAAAATAGGGATATTTTGGGCTCTCATTCAATTTCATCAATTGTTCTTCTTTTATCTCCTTGATTTCCTCTCATCCGTCAATCTTGAGATTTGATCTCCACCGTTGATTAGATATTTTCAAATCTATAAAACAAGCCTTCATCTTCATTAAAATCACACAATTATCATGAGCAATCACAATCGTTATCATTTTATCCTATCATGTAAATCAAATAAATATCAAATCATCCATCAATCATTAATCTTAATCTTTTTCAACATGGGTTATGCTTAATAAAGCAATCCACATTCATTTGGAGCACAATCCCCCAATGGGATTGAAGGTTTGCATTTCTTGATTTAATTGCTTTGAATTATGTGTTTTCATGCTTTTAATTGAATCTTTTTGACATTTGCTTACTAATTTCATTGAGTATGGGCTTATATGACTAATCTTTGATGGATTGTTAATGCTTTATACATTAATGGCTTAATTCAAGTTTTTTGCAACTAACCCATATTTTCCCTATGATATTTTGGCATGCCCGATGGGATCCATGTCCCGAAATTATTAATGTTTGATGTTTTTGTAGACCTACAAGTTTCAGAGGCACTTTTTTCATAGAGCAATGCATTTGTTTTCTGTGTAGCAACGCCTTTATTTTATCCCTCTATATATGCAAATTACAATGGTGTGTTTGTTTTCTATGCCACTTTTGATTGATTGTCTTTCTCTTTGTATTTTGTGTAGGTTCTTACAACGATGCTTTTGATTGGATTTCGGCATGTTTGTCTTATCTCGACATGTCTATCCTTTGTTACAAGGCCACTTTTGTCTTTTGTGACATGTTTGTCTGACAGGTTCTTCTCTGTTTTCTATACAGGTTTCCCACATCAATGTGTTTGAATGTGCATCGACGCTTTTTTTAGAACTTGACACGTTTGTCCTTTGTTTCAACTATGCATTTGTCAGGTATATCAACACGTTTGTTTTGTTTAGGGTTTGATAAAATTTCTTGATTTCAAGTTCATTTTCTAACCCTAACGTGGGCCTATTTTCATGAGCTAACATTTGTGTAGCATGTGGCATACGTTGGGAAAATAAAAATTGCAAAACTACTAACACTTGGTTTTGTAGGTTTTTATTTCACATTTCAATTTGGTGCAATTAAAATTAACCCACAAATTTCACATTTGATTTGGTGCTTAAAATTAACCAACAACTTGCACACTTCAATTTGGGTTTTAACAATGAACAACTTGCACATTGGATTTGGTGTTTTAAAATTGAACCACATCTTTGAATATTGGTACACTTAAAATGAAATCTATGTCGTGTTTGGTAGGTTAGTGTGTACGTATGCTCTTTCCTTGCACTTTGTGTGATCTTGAAAATCAGAAACACCACTAATTTGTAATCTTTGTTGTACACCTAGGGTGTGACTGTTTGCATATGCTCTCCCCTTCCAACTCTTAAGAACCATCTTGGGGATCAGAACAAGCATCATTTCTATTTATTTCAAGTAGGAGACCCACCTGGGGGCCTTACCACCCTAGGGTTCGATCTCAACCATGTTTTAGGGCGAGGTATATAAAAGGGGGAGAACAAAAGTTGTACCCCAAGGTGTGGCCAACATCCTTCAAGCCAAGCCTCACGACCCTCGATCCGCCGAGACATGTATAGGTGATGAGAAGAAAGGAGATCCCTCTCAACTCAAGCATACTAAACAGGCTCATTGTTCATTGATCCCCCATTATGCACCTTGTTATATTGTAGCCTTTAAGAATTTTTAACCATTAGCTTGGAATGATGCAATGTACAAGGATCAATGTGTGAAGTTACTCACCATATACTTCCCCTTGTTTAGTTGACCATTATTCCTTGATTAGGACCTTGTCCTTTTTAAGGTGAGAGGTACAAAGTTGGTACATGACCTTCGTATACTCTAGCCACCCATTCACTGTGGAGGTATTTTCTTCAGCAGGTGAGCTTAATCCAAGTTAATACACTGGATCTAACTACTAGCTAGGTTGTGTATCTATGGTGTGTCTTTATTGTTAATCTACTCGTAACACCAATTAGTGTGTTCTTGTTGAAGATGACACATGAAATCTACCTACAAATCCTTGGAGTCAGTCCTATGTATGATTCTTTTTTATTTTTATCACTTTCCAAATCAAACAAACACAAATTAATCCTTAAAATTTGTAAAACCTTAGATGTATTTAGGATCAAATTTCAAAAACCTATCTCTAAGTCAAATCAATGCATTTGACTATCACCTTGTGTCACTTTTGTATGCATCTTGACGTGTTTTATTTCACATCGATACTTTTGTATGCATATCAACGCGTTTGCACAACTTAGCACATTTGTCTCAAAACATCCTTCTGTCAAAATCCTACAATGTTGCATTTGATTGTCACACCATGTTGCTTTTGTCTATAGACCTATGCATTTGAAGAATCATGTCACATTTGTCAGAGGTAGTGCATTGTGTTTGACTATCATTTGATGCATTTGTAAAATGATGCATTTGACTATCTATCCAAAGTAGTAGAACCTTAGAACATCTCAAAATTCCAATTGTCACCAATAATTCGTATCAAACTAGAGACCTGTGGTCATCCAAAACATCCAAAATAGCAATGTATAACGTTTCCTCACTCATTCACTTGTCCAATCTTGAAGTCAACAAAACATGTCAATTTCAATCTACTATCAACATTCATTTCCATTTTTGGGATCATCACCATGAGCCCAAATATGTCTATCATCCGATAATTTGCAAAATTTTAATACCTTTACTGCTGGGATTATGGTTGTTTAACTCTCTTAAAACCTTTATTGGGGATATCCCAGCAATGAGCACTCAGCGTTCAGAATGATCAGGTTAGACATGTCTGTATTTATTACCCTGTTGACTTCCCAAATTACTGGTATAGCGCATGTAGTTTTTGAATGATGAAATAGATTTAAATATGTGATTAATGAATGGATATTGTGTATGTGCTATGCGCCTTTTCTTTCGTATTATTACCTTGTGTTTCGCAGTTGTTGAAGAAAAGCATGACGTAGCTGGCATCACCCTCGGCTCTTCGGCAAGAAGTTCATTTCCCGCATCTACTTCGAGGGGAAGCTCTAGCTTAAGACTCTTGGACCGAACCTGGGAAGGATTTTTAAATGACATTTAATTTGGAAAGAGTGGAGTATGGATTCTCTCCGATTCAGGCTGAACGGATAACCCATTTATGAAGTATGTTCCTCGATTTCGGGATACATTTTATATCCACGTCTTTCTCTGTTGAGTTAGTTAGTTAGTTGTTCTCCTGTTTTAAAAATAAGTGTTCCTCCTGCACGGGTGAACAGATCAGAGAAGGAGATAGATAGATAGATAGAGAAGAAAATTATGTAAGAGTTAGAGATATAATATGAATCAGGGTTTTTGTTAGTTTTCAGAAGCAGAACAGTCAATGTAAATGATTTCACGTTATGAATAAAATTTGATGGAGTTCTGAGCACAATCTTCTATGTCAATTAGTTGATGCTTGCTAAGGGGGGCCACTTAGTAAGTATTTGTAGGAGTGTAGTTGTTTATCTTTTGTTAATTCAAGTTGATTTATTTAGAAGTTTCAAAGACAAGCTTAGGTCTTATAATGCTCTCATAAGAGATCGGAATACATCCGTGTTTGTTCCTGTATAAGGCCATTTTATAGTTTGTCCCTCAATTGTAGCTATTACGATTTCCGCTTTGGTTAGTCTGTGATTGAGTTAAGAGAACTTTACGTTATTGCATAGATAGAAATTTCTTTCCAAGTGTTTACTTTTTAGTAGATTATGACTGAAACCGGTTCTTAGTGCATATATTGTGCCACTCCATTTAAAGTTTACGTTCCCTGGTTTGACAAGTAAATGAACGTCCATGAAGAGGTATTAGTCACCTGTTGGAATGTCCAATTCCCAGGATAGGTTTTTCCATGATTTTCATATCCTTTTGTGGGCGTGGCCATTTTTGGCGCCGTTGTCGGGGATGGTGTCAATCTAAGAACCTGCTATAGTCATTATTAGCAGTAGTTTAGTCAGTTTTTCAAAATCTTTCAAAATACCATTCATTTTCATTGCATGCATAGAAGGAGAGACGCTCAGGGAAGATTTCTCCCCAACCTACCATTCATTGCCAAGAAAACTGAACCAGCTTATAGCCTATTTGAGGACAAAGGAGACTTAGATATTGACCCATTTGCTGAAGGTCTGTGTGCTGATTTACTATTTGGCCCATTTGACGAAGAATCTAAAGGAAATTCATTTGCTCCTATACTTGGTCAGGCGAACATGGCACGTAATCCACTGAATCGACCTCTTGCTTTTGAATTCCCCATTACTCCTCAACAAAACAATGACAACCTTAAGAATATTCCTTCTTCATTACTTCCCAAGTTCTATGGCTTAGTCACAGAAGATCCAGAGACCTTCTTGTTCGAGTTTGACATCCTCTGTCGTAGTTATGACTACACTTCAAATGCTCACAAACTGAAATTGTTCCCTGCTACCTTGAAGGAGGGAGCTCTCAGATGGTTCATGAGTTTAGGAAGGGGTGTTGTCGATAGTTGGCCAGTCATGCAAACAAAATTTCTTGAGAAATACAAGGAATACTGTAAGAGTGGCAGTAAAGGTGATGATATATTCTGAATTCAATAGAAGGAAGATGAAAGTCTGAAGGATTATATATCAAGATTCCTTTTTTCACTGAAAAAGAATTCAGACCATACTCTTAATGAAGAATCTCAGAAATTTATTTTTCTAAGGGGAATCAATGATACTTGCATAGATGTCTTGCACCTGATGGGAGGCGGTGATATCACTCAAGCATCTTGGGATGATCTCATGAAGATATGTCTCAATTACTCCCGAGCAAATGTGAAGAAGGGTAGAGGTCATCAAGCTACAGTGGGAAAGTCTTCTTCCAGCGGAGTTTCCAAGATGGAGATCACAAACTTGCTGTCTGATTTCAAGTAAGACATCATAAACAACATGGCTACACAGTTGGATACCATGCAAGCTTGCAAGAAACATGAGGAGGTTGAAGCAATCCTGGCTGAGTTCTATCCACATTGTAGACAGAAGAAACATGACTGCAGATGCAAGTTGGTGGCCAATATGGAAGCTAAACAGTTACTTACTTATTTTAAGATGATAGAAGGTGATGATGACCATGTCTTCTTTGTTGCAAAAAGGAGACCATGGGCTCCAAGACAAGGTATGCCTCAAGATCCTTTGACTTTTGGTAATCCTTACTCTAGTTAAAATAACCAATGGCAACCCACGTATGGTCCATCTCCACCTTGGAATGCTCCTCAACCATACTGGCCTAATTATCAGAGCCCTCAATGGCAACCTCGTCAAAGAGGTTGACAACACCCACAAGGACAATGGACTCCACCTCTAGGTAACTGGCAGCAGAACCCTCAGTGGAGAGGTCCTCAGCAATGGCAGAACCAACCACCTGGATTCTTGCAGTCTCAACAGCCACAACCTCCAGCCCTTATGCCTCCTCCTGCAGCTCCTACAGCTCCTGCAGCAAATACTGGCCCTCCAAAACAAACGCCTATGCCTGCTCAACCATTGCCCAATCCTAATAGCAAGCAGCAACAACAACAACAACCTATGTATTATGTAGAAGCCAACCCATATCCAACTTATGCCCTGAATATCAATGATATCCATCTCAGGTCTGGAACCACTCTCCCTGCTCCACAACCACCTGTAATTACAGAGATTCCAGACTCTACTGCTGAACAACCTACTGATTATGCAGAAGATATACTTGTATCAGCTACTGCCTCCAAGGAAACCATCCTGCAGCCTCAAGCTACACCACCTTTTCCTCAGAGATTATAGATTACTACACCCAAGACCATTGAAGAACCCACCTTTGATATTTTGGAGCAACTAAAGAATGTACAAGTTCAAATTCCTCTTTTTCAAGCTATCAAAGATGTTCCAGTTTATGGAAAAGCTATTAAAGAGGCTTGTTTAAAGAAACAAGGAAGAAAGAAAAAGGACCCCCAAACTATCCATGTCCTACGACAGTTAGCCGATATTATGTTGGGGAAAGTTGTCATTCCAAAATATAATGATCCTAGAAGTCCTGTAGTAAAAATCAATATCAATGGTCAAGTAGTAAAAAATGTTTTGGTTGACCTTGGT
The DNA here is from genome assembly GCA_007258455.2 of Sequoia sempervirens. Lineage (NCBI taxonomy): Eukaryota > Viridiplantae > Streptophyta > Pinopsida > Cupressales > Cupressaceae > Sequoia > Sequoia sempervirens. The sequence continues at coordinate 3,989 of VDFB02329606.1, read as the reverse complement.
GCAGCCATTAATGTGATGACCAAGCACACTATGGAATGTTTGAATATTCCAAACATTCGGTCTACACTGACTGTCCTGCAGCTTGCTGATAGTTCCACGATTACACCTGATGGAGTAATAGAAGATGTCATTGTCACCCTTGAATCTTGGGAATACCCTACTGATTTCACCATATTGTCCACTAAGGCAACCCTAGGGGGATATCCTATTATCCTAGGCAGACCTTGGTTAGCTACAACTGATGCCCTTATAGGATGTCGTTCATGAGACATGACAATTTCTGATGGTCAGTCAAGGAAGAAATTGGCTTTATATCCACCTGCACAACCTTTGCCAAATTTGTCTCAACCAGTTTGGCCAGATCTAGGAGAGAAACCTGAAGAAGTCAATTCATTAGCTCAGTTGATAATGCTACGAACTGATCCATTTTACCAGCTTCAGAGTGAAGATAACTTGCTTCTACACATTCTGTAGTTTAGTTATGGTTTGAATAGCCCATCTGTTTTGGACAGTCGCCCTCAATAATGTTTCCTGCAACAACTGGATCCTGAGAGCCATCATGATTTGCTATTATGTGATATATAGGCACCACCTTTATCATCAACCTCAATAAATGATCTCACGAAATAGATAGAAGTATCTCCAAGCCACTGTCTGCATATTAATAATAAGTTATCTTCGTCTCAACAAACTACCCTAGCCACAATGCTGCAAGCCCACAAAAGAGCTTTTGCATGGGACTATGGGGATATGAGGGGTTTAGACCCAAAACTCTGTACACATCGCATATATATTGACATTGACTTCAAACCTATCAGGCAGCCTTAGAAGCACCTTTAATCCAGCCTTTTGAGAGAAATTGTTAAAGAAGAATTATGAAAATGTTAGCAACTGACTTTATCTACCCAATCCCCCTCGAGTAGCTCTGGTTTCCATTGGTCACATTATTCATAAGAAAGTGAGGAAAATGGAGGGTATGTGCACCAAGCTGGTATCTAACTTGGCTACACAAAGAAAGATTACTTTCCCTCTTCCATTCATTGATCAAGTTTCTTAGATAATTTTAGCAGGAAAAAGTACCTCATTCTAGATGGTTTCAAGTAAGGCCAATCAAACTTAAGATTGCTCCCGAGGATCAAGAAAAGACTACTTTATACGCCCCTGTAACATTTTCCCATACTATTCAATTTTTCTTTTTGGTCTCTGTAATGCTCCTACAACTTTCCAGAGGGCAGTCATAAGTATCTTCTCAAATATCTCATATGATTGCATAGAAATATACATGGATGACTTTACTGTTTATGGTACAACATTTGAGGAAGCTCAAGCTAACTTGGAAAAGGTACTACAAAGATGTGAAGATCACAACCTATCACTGAATAGTCAAAAGTGCTTCATGATGATGCAAGAAGGAATAGTACTTGGTCACTATATTTCTGCTACAGGAATTCAGGTTGATCCTGCTAAGATTGAAGTTATCTCTAAGTTACCCTCTCCTACCAAGCAAAAAGAGGTACAAAGCTTTCTAGGCTATGCCGGATACTACAAAAGATTCATCAAGGACTTCAGCCAAACAATAGGCCCTTTATACAGTCTATTGAAGAAAGATGTAGATTTTTCCTGGACAGAGGAATGTGAAAAAGCATTCCTTGACTTAAAAGTCACCCTTACACAGGCACCTATTCTAAAAGGACCTGATTCGTCACTTCCATTTCATATTTATACTGATGCATCAAATTATGTGATTGGCACAATATTAGGGAAAAAGGATGGTTCAATAGAACATGCACTCTATTACATAAGAAAAAAATTGCAAGGAGCTGAATTGAACTACATTGTTACAAAAAAAGAAATGTTAGCAATCATTTACACCCTCAATAAATTCAGGCATTATATTACTGCTTATCAAATATTTGTTCATACTGATCATGCTGCAATCTAGTATCTCATGAACAAAGTAGCAATATCCAGGAGACTGGCAAGATGGTTATTGCTGATGCAGGAATTTCACATTACAATTGTGGACAAACCAGGTAAAGCCAATGTGGTTGTTGATTTCCTTTCCAGACTTCAAAGGCAAGATAACTTTGCGGTTGTTGAAGACTCCTTTCCTGATGAGCACCTATTTGCAATTAAGGTTATTCACCCATGGTATGCTAATATAGCAAATTATCTGGCTATAGGAAGAACTTCTCAATTCTCCCCTAAGGAAAATAGAATATTGGTAGAGAAAAGCTTTAACTTTTCTTGGATTGCAGATTTCACGTTTATATGTACGATCAAGTTATGAGATAAAATACCAGAGGGAGGACACTTATGATAAACCGTGATACCACCCATGATGAGTCATGGTGGTGAAACATTACTATTGCCAAAAGAATGAAGGCTGAAAATTTAAATATTTATTGGTTATATTGGCCAACCCATAGAGATGCCCAAATACACAGGAGGTGTGAGATGCCGAAGATGGAAGACCAACTCGATCTGGGATGAGATGTTCTATTTCCACAAGTTGTAGTTGCACCCTTCGACAAGTAGGGACTGGATTTTGTAGGACCAATTAATCCACCTTCCAATGGCAAGTCCTACATCCTTGTATGCATAAATTATGTCACAAAATGGGTAGAGGCTAAGCCTATGAAACATGCTAGGGATAATAAAGTGGCTGAATTCCTCTATGAGGAAATATTTACTAGGTTTGGTGTCCCTAGGGAAATAGTAACAAATCAAGGAGCACAATTTACTTCTACACTTATCATAGCTTTAGTCAATGAATATAATATACGGCATAGGAAATCAACTCCTTATCACCCCCAGGCCAATGGCCAGGTTGAAGTCACAAATAGGGATATAGAGGCCATTTTGACTAAAACTGTAGATTTGCATAGGAAGGACTGGGCCACAAGGTTACCAGAAACTATATGGGCCTACCGTACTACCTGGAAGACTGCTACAGGATATACACCTTTTGAAATGGTGTATGGTAAAATAGCTGTGATGCCAATAGAGTTTGAACATAAGACTTTAAGAACAACACTGGAGATGGACATGGATTTAACAAATGCACAAAAAGACAAAATCATGCAGCTCAATGCTTTGGATGAGCTCCGAAAGAATGCCCTGCAGCACACTGAGATGATACAAAATCAGAGAATGAGGTGGCATGATAAATACATTAAGGAGAAGAAGTTCAAAGTAGGAGATTGGGCCCTACTTTATGACTCATGATATAAGGACAATCCAGGCAAATTACAAACCAGATGGTTGGGCCCGTATGAAATTGAGAATGTATTTTCCAATGGTTCAAGCACCATACAATTTTGATCCTGCTTAGATTCAAGTCGCTAGTTAAATGGACACCACCAATTGTACCCATATATAAACCAGCTTAAAAGAGGAATTCATGCGCAGCTCTATCTGTGATCTTCTGCTTAATAACTTTTCCCTCGGCAAATTGGCTTGGCCTTGCTCTGGTCCTCTCGGTTTCAATGCATGCTCATAATAAAGGTTTCCTTTTAAGGGAACCCCCTTTCTTTGTTTCCACTTGTCGCCACATTTCACTTCTTTATCTTCCATACCATCCATCCATTCCATTCATTCATCTCGTCCGTCCACATCATCCATCCACCTCATCCATCCGCACCACCCCTAATTATGATCTCATTCCCAACTGTCATCTCATGCCGAAGCCGTCAACTTTCTCAGCACATACGAACATTTAATGAAAGGTATGCAATATCTTTTGATTATCGCATTTTTGATTTATTTCATTCTATTCATTTACTGCACTGTCTGTATCAGTCATTATTACCCAATTTTTGCCTATTCCCTAGTACATGTGAGGACACATGTCATATTCTAAGTAGGGGGTGGGATAATCCACTTTTTAAACTTGTCCTTTCACCACTGTCACAACTGCTTAGATAATCTTTCTTTATTATTTTTCTGGTACTTTCCAAATATGATCACATGTCTTTTTCATTGCATGT
>VDFB02329605.1:156928-232956 GCA_007258455.2 Sequoia sempervirens | reverse complement strand
AATAATATAGATAACTTATTCAAATTTTTACGTCAAGTTGCCTAACTCTGATTTTTTTGAATTTTCATTGCCACTTAAGGGCCTGTTTGGCCCATCATGATCCTGCACATACCCACATATACATATATATACATATACATATATATATTATATATATATATATGTTTATATATATTCCATGCCAATTAAATATTATATACATTTGATATTCTAGTGCAGGGGCACCTACACCTTGTGAAGAAAATAAATTGAGTCTTGTAGGTTCAATAGGTTGATTTGAAGGTCTTTTGGTCAATAAGCAAATAGGAAATTGCAAAATATGTTAAATTATGAAAATGTAAAAGTTGTCAAGATGGGTAAAGGCAAGGTTTTGTTGTTTTTTGTGTCTAAGGTCCTATTAGGGGATGAATAAGGCCATAAAGACCATTTTGTTGTGTATGCGAGTCTTTAGGAGGGGTAAAAATAAAGGAATGGAAAATTATGTAATGTTGTCTTCTAAATTGTAATGTTGTTAACAAAGCAAGTAAAAGGGGCAGTTTGCACTCCAACGGTCATAAGCGGTTTAAAATTTAGTTGAGAGTTAGTTGGTCAATTGTTTTAGAGTGGAGAAGCCTTTAAAGAGGCAAAGAAACTCATTTTAATGGTTGGCTAAGAAAATTGGAGCATTGGCAATAAGATTATCTTTGTTTTTCATTAATTTTCTGAGTTTTCTTGACATTTGCAGATCTGAACGAGCCCGTACAGTCTGATTGTACCATGTAATTCATTTCATTTTGTGGTGGCATGTGTTAATAACCTTTAGGAACAAGTTTGAGGGAAATCCATTATGATTTGTGGTAGATATTCTTGTTTTCCTGTAGCAGGCTGGGAGTACCCTGTTTAAGGGTTTTACAGTAAAAATCATGTTCTAAAGGACCTATACACCGACTGCAATTACTATGACTAGTGTAATGGGTCCTAGGGAGTTAGAGTAAATGGTAGAATTCTTGATTTGAGTTGTGGAGAAAGAATAAGGGAGATATTGTTTTGTGAAGAAATTGCAAGGAATTAGTGGTTTTGACCTGGGGTTTTGGGAAATCCTTGAGGAAAGTCAGTTCCTATGAGGTTTTGAGTTTGTGCAGGCCCTATGAAAGGTCTCTAGTGATTTTTTTGGGTATTGAGTGGCTTGGAACCCCTACTTTCAATAAACCCTCTTGGTTTGACTCAAAAACAAGGGTTTTGGGGTTTGGTAGGTTGGAGGCTATACCATGGAAGTTTGACTGTGGATTGGAACCCTGCCTAGTGCTGTCCAATTGAAATTTGGGAGAAAGAGAGAGTTTAAGACACATATCCTTTATAAATGTGGCCTATTTGGAGGCCTAAAACTGTGAAAAAGTCAATTCTGAAGCACATGTTCCAAGGGAGTCACCCTAGGGTCTAAGATATGTTGTATAACCCTAAAAAGGGTATCTAGATCTCTATTATTTTTGTGAAGTGTTTTGGAAAGTTGGGTTGAAAAATCTTTCTAACCAGGTTGCCTATGCTACAAGGAAAGGCATGGCTGGGAGTGAATTTTGATGAGATCTTGTGAATTTGTTTTAAAGTTGATTGGATGCTCACTTGTTAATCTTTTGGAGAAGGTTTCCACCCTATGTCTGCATCATATTCAAATGAATAAGATCAAGTTAACATTCATATATCATAACATTTGTATATATATATATGCATGTATGCGTATGTATAGATATGTCGATGTATCTGTATGACATTTCTATTTTCCTTTACATATGTATACATCAATACATGTATACATATGTATATATGTATATATCATATATATATATATATTTGATAAGACAATCACACACATTAAAAATTACTATCGTATTGGTAGATATATACACATATGCCGTATATATATACACACATGTCATATTGTCCTTTCAATATCTCCACACTCATAAGCATACATAGGTATGTCTACCTATGCACTCTCATGCATGTGTTCCTTCATGTGTATGGATCATCGTTGACATGCATATTCATACATATATATACCTTCAATAGTATATACATCTTATCAATCAAGCATAAAAATATAAGGAAGTACTCTCATGCATCAAGAACTATCCATAAACCAAGAATGCTCCTAATATAAATCAAACTCCTTTCTATTGCAAACACATCATGCTAAAGGATAACTTACCAATTCCCAAACATTATGACTTGACTTGACTATTCTACTAGTGAGTGTGTGTGTGTGTAAGCTCAAGTAGGCTTCATTACCGGTTACTACACCAAGCTCTTCTCCTGACTGATACTTCCCCTCCCTTTCAGAGGATTGATCCTGAACTTGCATCCAACTCATCACATTTTCATGGTAGTCAGTCGTTCATCAATACAAACATTTGCATTATCCTTTTCATAGTTAGAATATCAATTCAATAACTATTCATTGTATATATACATTTCATCATAGTCATTAAATTAAATAAAAATTCATTCATAATTCATTGATAACAAGGTGCAAACACATATATTTTCAATCATAATTCCAAATACATTCACAAATGCAATAATTACCCTAACATAGTAATAGTAAATAGGTAAACGCACAATGGGTTGTGACAAAAATAAATATACGGGGATAAAGGATCCCCTTTGTCGAAGGCCCTTGGATGCACCAAAAAGCTCAGAAGGCTCCCCATTAACTAGAGCATAGAAGGAGGAGGAGGAGACACAACTCATAACCCACTCAATCCATCATTGCTAAACCTAAAAGCCCTCAAAATCTTGGATAGAAAATCCCATTTGACACGATCATAGGCTTTGTCCATATCCAACTTAATAAACATAGCCTTCTCTCTGGAGGAGGCTATAGAGTGCACGGTCTCAGCTACAATAACCACACCATCCAAAATTTTCCTGCTAGCCACAAATCTACCCCGCTCCTTAGAAATCAACCTGTCAAGCCACAACTTCAAGTGTTTCACAATCAACTTAGTAATTATTTTATAAATGACATTATAAAGAGCAATTGGTCTAAAAAGATCCAAAGAATTAACATCCTCACTCTTAGGGATAAGAACTAGAAAATTGGCATTCATAGATCTTAGCATTTTCTTATTCCTTTGAGACTCTTGGAAAATCTCGAGGAGGTCGAGTTTAACAATCTCCCAAAACTCCTGAAAGAACTCAATCAGAAACCCATCAAGACCTAGATCTTTTCCTTTCTTCACGTAAACATACAGATCATCCATATAAACAAATTACCTTCCTTCCTCATTGTAGAAAAAGACGACTGTCGCTTCTCCTGAGCTGATGAGGAATTGTCAAAAATTTCCTCACAGTCTTCTATTCTGCCATCCTTCACCACTACAGCTTCCAAAAAACTCAACTCCTTAGAGAGCCTCTAGGCCCAGATCTGCCAAGTAATAGAATCCAAGTGCTCTTGTGTAACCCCCTTAGCCTGGAAGACATTGGCAAAGTGGTGTCTATTCCAACGTTTTAGCCTATACTTGATATATTGAATCCTCTTGGCAAAGGAATACATTGCAATGCCAAAGGCCAACTTCCCTAAACTCCACCAACCAGGAACAAGATCATGAAGAGTCACATCTCAAAGCCATATGAGTTGGAATTTAAATGACTACTTTTTGGGGAGACTACAAAAATGAGCGAAGAATTTGATTCGCCAATGATTAGAACCCGCCAATACAAAATCTTAGAGCCAGTCCTCAATCTGTCATCAAGCCAAAAGTTGGACACTAGGAACCTATCCAACCTTTTTGAAATGGCAGCATTACCAATCCTCCCATTGTTCCAAGTAAACATCCCATTCAAGGGTTTGGTTTCCAACAAATTAAACCTAAGAAGCTCCAAGGAGGGCTCCAAATGAGTAGTACCACCCCTTTTCTCCTACATAGAGGAGATAGCATTAAAATCACCTACCAAAATCTAGGGAAGAAAAGGATCCAAAGAGTGTAAGTACCTAACATGAGACCACACACATGCATCTTGCCAAAAAGATCCGTAGGAGCATAAATGTTAGATAAAAGGATTCTCTCACTTGACTCCAAACTAGACACAACAAGAGAAATGGAGTACCTACAGGAGAGCCACCTGATAGGAATAATTTTGCATGAATCCCATAAACAAGCAAGGCCCCTAGAGCTTCTTGCAGCCCCACACATTGGCACATACCTCTATTCCAAATCCTAGATGCCAAATTCAACATACTATCCATAAACAACTTAGTCTCTTGAAGGAAAATTATATTAGGAGAGTGAACATGAATCAACTCATGAATAGCCTTTTGTCAAGGGATTCTATTCATACCCCTAACATTCCAAGATAGCACAATCCTCGCTAAGGTTGGAAGAAGTGAGAATCAATGGTCTTCACAGATCCAGAATCCACCAACGTTTCCCCATTAATTTTAACCTTTTCTTGATCCTTCTTTCTACTTGGTTTAAAAGGCTTTTCTGGAGACCCCTTCTTAGGGGGTTTTTGTTGTAGGCCCAAAACAAGAGATGAGGCCTTGCATATACTTGAATCCACAACACCTTTCTCAATGTTGAGTCCAAAACCAAGATTACTAGAATCCAAAATAACCTCTGGCACTGAACTGACTCCCCCAAGCACATGGGTTGAGGGAGGGAGATCCGTGTCCATTTGAACCAACATACCACTTGTCAGAGTCGAGATGGAGGTAGTAATTGGCTGATTCCCAGGTGCTTCTCAACTATAGAACCATCAATTGCTTGCATATCAAGGGGAACACATTCCTCCTAAATCAAGTCCTATAAGGCCTCAAACCTATTGAAATTTTCCTCTTCCTACCTATCTTTGAGGGTCCTCTTTTGACCTCTTCCTCTGTTGTGAGGCTTAACCAGCTCAAATCCTTCCTTATTCATCATCGCCCCTTGCATGGGAGCCTTTCCTTTATCCACCTTTAGAGCAAACTAGGAAGGAGCTTGACCCACACCCTCAACATTAACAACTATGAGACGCTTTCACTGAAGGTGACTATATTCATGACATAAACGACATTGAAAAGGAAAAGCTTCATAATGCAACTGCTGGGTCCAGGAAGTTGCCCCAATACTCATATCCAATGAATCTGGCAATGAATTATTCAAATCAATCTCAACAAACACACAATCAAAGGAGATAACTCTTTTAGTTAGAGTCTATTGAGAGGGTTCGATAGGCTTACCAAGCAAAAGAGTGATCATCGACAATATATCACTTCACTAACATTCCAGAGGCAGTCGAGGAATACACACCCACATCAGAACCCTAGATGGGAGCTGTTATGTCGAGTTGAAACCCACATGTCGGGGTTTGATGAATAGGCTCACCTGATTGTAGAAATAGGGCTCACCCTCCAAAGCTTGATTCCTATCAACGACACATGAGAAATCCACCATGAAGAAATTGTTGGACACCAACATTATATCAAAGTCACATTCAGGGTTCCAGGTCTTGCAAACCCACAAATCAAGAAATGGAAGTGAAACCCGCATCCCCATAAACTTGTAAATCAACACATGATTATTGTACTATTCCACATCTTCAGCTATAGATTCAGGTTGAATCACAAGCACTAGTCATTCTTGTGACCTTTCCAAACAACCATTGAACTTTTGCAATCGAAAACTATCGTTCCTTGACGAACCCTCACTAGTGTTAGCCATGTTTGTAGGAAAATATTTTTCACCCAACGGAGAAAAAACAAAAATGGGCCTACCTAGAGATGCATGCAACGTCATCCCAAGAAAAAAATGCTCACACTCGAGCTCTCAATACAATAAGGGGAAAAAATCAATAAAAGAGAGTCAACACCAAACTCCAAGGCACAAACTGCTCTCAAAACCTGACACCACCCATGGGCTCTAGAACACACCACACAACCAGCCAATAGCGGAAAAGAAAGAAAAAAATGTTGGCAAAGGCGATGGAAAAGACAATTAGGAAAGAAGAAAAATGTAGCCACCCCAGGCTGTGACCCTCGCACCTCACAAACACCCCCTGAGCCTCCAATTGCCACTGCCAACGCTACACAGGGCACAACTAAGGCAAAGAAACCCTAGCCCGTGCATACACCCTCGTGCAGTAGCGTTTCATCTTTTCTCATTATTCGCAAAATCCATAATATTATATTATTGTTATATAATGTATAATATTATATTATACAATTATTATATAATATATTATACAATTATTATATTATTATAATATATAATAATATAATAATATATAATTATTATAATATATATATATATATAATATTATAATAAGTATTATATATTATAATAATTATAATACATGTCTCAGTCTCTAAAAAATTATAAGATTGAATATCCGTTTTTGGTATTTAATATTAGATATCCATTTTGTAACATATATTCATTTGACTTTGGTGTTTACCATAACAATTGTACTTTTTACCAACCCAAGTAAAAAGTTAAATGTGATTTATGCGATTTTTCCTTCCTCAAGTCGTGTTCTTTTTCATCGCCACAATTTGTCCCCCCATGATCTTGCACTTACCCTCTACTATAAGTACCTTTATTCAAATAGCATAACATGTACACTCTTGGTGTTGTTCCCAACTAGCTTGTTTCATTTGCAAGAAGGCCTCTTAGACTTTCACATAGCCTTCTAAATAAATCATATGAGCCCCTAAAATAATTCTATCATTGACAACTTGATAAATAAGCCATTTCAAGGTTTGAGATGATGAGCCTTACTTCTTATTAACCACTCTACATATATTTGTGCCATGTATTAATTTTTTTCCACTTTATTTCTCAAACACCTCATGCCAAGAGGTCCCTCACACATGCCACACATGTATTCCCCATAATCTAGGATAAATTATTATTCAAATGACCACAACGTTAAAATACCTTAAATTTATCTCTAGGGCCCACCACATGCCACACTGGATGACACCTAGGAAGACCGCATTTGTCACCATTATTAATTGGACCAATGATAAGTTTCTCATTAGTTTGACATACCAACAAAATTATCATATGAGCATGATTGAGAAAAATGAACTAGGGCATGCCACTATTGATGATTTATTTACACCAATTATTCTTAGAGTGTCAACATGCTAAAAATAATTAGGGCTCATAAAAAATTCCACTTAGCATTGATCATGTTATGCCATTATCTTATCTGATGATTCACAATATTTAAATAACATTGTAAGCTTTGGCATCTTGAGAAGCCCCACATACCATCTAATGAAGATCTCATTAATGACCCTCAAGCCTTTCATTATATAGAGATTCTATTGCATATATAATTTAGTTTGCCCAAATGATAAATATGATCATTGTCTTGACATACTTGTTGGTCACCTTGACATAAGATAATTCAAAAAACAAATTAGAGAGTTATAATTTTGAAATGGGGTGCAAAATTTATGCACTACAACACCATTATAGCATACAATTTGAAATAATGTATATTACAGTCAACTCATAATGACTAGTGGGAAAGGGGTAATATGGACCCACTTTAAAAAATTAAATTTAAAAGTTTGAAATTCAAATCCATATACATGGAAATAACTTGAGTTAATTTCACAACTATGAATTTGAACTAAGGTGATGAAGGGTAGAGATTATGGATAAAGTCTAGAGCCTTGAGATATGCAGAGATGGTATAAGACTAAGATAAGGTTGTTTTCTAACTTCAATGCAAAAATACACCAACTTATACCTAGTTAGTCCATTAAAAACAACTTTTCAAACACAAGCCAAAACACAAGGGAAAAGGGCATGCAATTTTCACCATTACAATTTGTACATTCGAAGTTGTGTGCTACATTTATTTATTATTTATAATTATTTTTATCATGTTGATAGGTGTTCCATTGGTGGGAAACTCTTAGAGAAATACATTTATGTGTTTGAATATATTAGATTGAAAGCACTACCATTGAGTTAATATTGTTCACAAATTTTGTAAAGTGACCTTTATGTTTGGATGTTGATTCTATATGTGTCATTATTTGGTGGAGGTGTTTTTCTCATTGAATTTGAGTATCTATATCTATTGACTCTTTAACATTTATTGTTGAAAGAAAGTTTTGAAAATGTCACTATATTTTGAGAAACTTTACTTTTTCAATTAGTTTTATCATTTACTAATATTTTGATTTTTTTTTTTTATTGTATCAAGTAGTTTTTTAGTTGGAAATTCTTTTTCCTTGATCAAGTTGTCTTTAATATTCAAGTCACCCTTATGATATTTTCACTCCAAGTTGTCTTTAATATTCAAGGTACTCTTATGATATTTACGCTCTTACCCTTTCTTGTGGCCATATCAACATCAACATCAACATATAGAGACGACACTTAAGTCAATGTAGTCTCAACATCATTGCTTAAAAAATATCGAACAAGAGAATACAATATAATTGTGTTATGAACATGCGATTCAATAAAAAAATGAAAGAAAGTTACTTAACTAATAGTATGACCTTATAGCATAACTTTTGTGAAAGGTAATATGAAATTTTTTCCTTAGGCAACACAAAATTTACTTAAGAAAACACCTTTTTTAAGACACATTTTTCTTATATTCATCTCCTTTAGTTAAATTACAAATTTCACTTTCCATAGTTTTGAAAATGTACGAAATCTATTAAATAAACTTTCTCATTCATTTGTGAATTTGATACTTCATAGGTGAATAAAATTGCAGAACCTTGATCTTTTAAAAAGTTTTCTCTCTCATTCACTAAGTTCGTTTATCATGTGAAAAGGAAAAAATGACTCTACAATTAAACAATCCAAATCACATTTCTTTTACAATTTTATAAATTAATAATATGAACACATTTAAAAAATAATTAATAACAACTATTTTGAACCTCACAAAACACCTCATAACCCCTATTTTATCCTCTTACAATTTCTAAAGTTTCTTTTAAAACCTTACGACGTAACGTTTAACCTTCAGGTGCAATTGCAAGGCATACTTTTTTCAAAGGCGTGATAAAAACATTCTCGTACTCTTCCCCGACGTCATTTTAGCTTGTCTCGTTTAGTTAGCTCACCCACGAACACGAATCCAATCTAATTGTAATTGATAACGATACCTATTAAACACTGTTTATCCTATGATTAATAGGGAGGTTTCTTGCACGAAGAACAAAAAGTTGGTCGTTATGGCATTGGTTGCTTTATTTTTCAGCAACTTACGCTGTCCGCTGGAAAAATTAATGTGCTTGTACCCTGTCTTCTTTATTTCTCAGCGAATTTCGAATTTGCAAACATGCCATTGATTTCTCCATAACCTGTTTATCCCTTTAACATTCGAAGAGTCTCAGCAACTTCATAACTGCAAAACCAGGTCAGTGAAGGTCTACTTGTTTTGTTTCGGTAAATTGTGCAGCTTATTTCTTCATTGAATTTGCAATCATACAGTTTCCATAGAATTATTTTTATAGTTTGAGGTATATTTAAACTAGGGAGAATGCTGGTTTTTGTGATTCATGTGTAAAAGAAGCCCATGCTAGTCTCACGTTTAAGTTTTAAAAAGTAGCTGAATCTGGTTGTAAGCTTTCCAGGCTATTCATTGGGATTCTTGTGCAGAAGTGAGGTTAGTTGGCCAAAAGCTTTGAACTAGGCACGATGAAAGATAGCTTTCTACCCATTTAGCCTGAAACCGGTGCACTGATTACAGAGGTGATGTGTAAAGAAATTGAAGGTCTACAATGATACTTTTAATTGTAGGGTTACAATAGTAGTACATCGCTACATCTTGAGTGATTTGAGTCGGTCTGAATTACCACTGAATTCGTTGTTATCCACTATGTCATGTCCTTATCTAATTAAGAGCCACATCATTGTTATAGGCCTTTTCCCTTTTTGCTTCGTAATCTTTGGTGAGATTGTGGCCCGCGTTTAAGATGGTGGGGGATTACTTAGACTGCATTATTTAAAATTTTAAACATGATTGTCGCTTGAATGCACCTCAATACCACACCCTTGCCACATGTCCGCATAAGTTGCCAGTGTTCTTCATTATCGCTACAGAACAACGAACTTGTATTTTTTGCAACAAAGGGACTGTCGAGACTGAATGGCACTTCATGATTGAGTGTGCTGCTTATGATGATATCCGTATCCAATATGAAGACATTTTGAAGGTGGATAATCTAAATGAACTTTTTAGGGAAGCTAGGCTCCTCAAGATTGCTAGCTTTCTGATCAAGATCTACAATAGAAGGGCTGACATGGAAAAGAACTTGAAAATGGTTAAAGTTTCGGTGCTTGGTCCCATAGACTGATGGTCTCGTGGACGTCATTAAAAACCATTCATTCATTCATTCATACACCACAACCCTTTAAACATATATTGAAGTACATGGGCTTGCATTGGCTCTAAAATATGCAATATATAATAGGAATCTACTAATCAGTTAAGTACACGGACTTGCATTGGCTCTAAAATGTGCAATATATAGTAGGAATCTACTAACTAGTTGAGGACATGGACTTGCATTGGCTCTAAAATGTGCAACATATAATAGGAATCTACTAACGAGTTTTCTTTCGTAAGGGGCATTCATTTATTAAAGTCGCCAGGATTTGCATGACACTCATCATCAATTCTTCACCATTGACTAAGGTCCTGTTAACTCATCCATATTATTTTGTTCAGAGAAGCACTTATAGTTTGCAAACTTAGTGAGTTCTTGCCCTACCCACAAGAATTTGTAAGTTCTTCTACCCGGCAAGTCACTTGCCAGAGACTCACATAGAGACCTGCAGAGAAATTCACAATTTTTTCAGTGAGACTTGCTTGACACTCACGAGTTTTCCCTGCAGATTCTGCCAATGAAAAAAAATTGTGCACCATGATAAAAACTCAGAATTTTTTTGTCTTCAGAGATTAGGAATTCAGTGGCATGAATTGATTGTTGAATGATTGAAAGGATTTATCAATTGTTGGTCAGAAGGTATAAAAGTATGAAAACTGGCATGTGCTGTTAAAGTCCTAGTGGCCTTAATTTGGGCCTGGCGATGGGGATTCTGCCCATCAAATTCGCCATGTATTGTGATGGGGTATGTGACAGGGGCACTGCCCTTGGACTGTGTGAGGGCACTGACTTTAAAAAGCAACCCATGGAAAATATTTTGTGCTGTGACAGAATCAAAAGCAGAGGTTTTCCCTTTAGTTAGATTGAAATAACAAAAAAAATGTTTTCCCCAAATTTTTATGATTTTCTCAGTGGTTTGTAGTCTCAAGCTTAAATCCCAAGTAATTGAAACCCATTTGTTTTGCAAAGTCAATCCCAATTCAAAGTAATGCCACTATGATAAAGATAGACTTATGTGTTCTCTAAATTTATTTTATGTGTCTCATGCATTATTTATGTTTTTTTGTGTATTTCTATAAATTTTTTACTTGTTGAGAATTTGCCAAATCTTGAGTCTGAATCAAAATCTTGGGCTGCCAAGTTTTTGCTGTGTCCTAGTTTTTGAAGTATGGAAACATTTACACACAAGTTAATGACTCTAATGATGAAGATGGGGATTCACATATGCGTAACACTGGTTTGTTGGAGCTTGATAATATGGAAAATTGTTTTGAGAGTATTGCTAGAAATGGTTTGTCCTTTCTTTCATAAAACTGTGGGATGGTGTAGAAACCCCTATTCTCACTGTCTGGGAAACTAAATGTTTTTTTGTTTGTTTTGACTTTTGTGAATGTTTTGGTTTTTTTGCATGCAATAATAAAGAATGCGATTTTGAAAGAATTGTTTCAAAAATCTATAATAAATTCAATAAGCTGAAACTGACAAATTTGAATCTCCGAATCAATAGCAAATAGTTTTATTACGCTTTCTCGGTGCTTACAATATTCAAACCCTAACATGCAAATAAAAAGGCAAAGCTGATTGCATTAATTAAAAACCTGATTTGCTGATTACAGGCGCTCCAGAATGATGTAGGTTTTGTACGGCCATCATAAATAACAACTTCTCCCTCCGCCAGATGATTGCAAATGAACCCAGAGGTGTAGGCGCCCCAAATGGTGAAGTCAGAAAGCCAAAAGGTGAGGCGTTTTGCCCAAGACAGAAAAGTACGGCCCTGTACTTGATGGTACGGCTCAGCTGCAGCAAATAAGAATTCCGTACAATTTGCAAATAGATGCTAGATGAAGACTAAACCAACCGCCAATGATTTTCTCTTCCCCTGCTGATACTGGATTAAACTCTGGACAAATAGATCTTCTGAATAGGCTCTGTAATAACTTCTGGATGAAGCTATCTCTCTGACAGGCAATAAATCAGCTGGTATTTCACAGCCTTTGAACTGCAGACACTGAAGATGGCTCGTTCTCCAATGCAAATAGACAACTGAAACCCTTGGCTTCGTTCTCTGAAGGAAGAATTGATCAAAGTCGATTTTCATAACATAATAAAATGAGTTTCTCTCAAAGAAACTTAAAATTCCTCAGTTGGGTCGATTTCTCTCAAAAAGCACTATTTAAAATAAACTTGAAATTTCACTTTTAATTATTCAATAGTTGGGCGCCCCTTTTTAATTAAAATAATTAATTAAAAATGGCCCCTTCTTCATGATGGTCGACCCCCTTTAAATAATCACTTAAGTTATAATATTAAATAATATTATAACTTTATAATATAAGCTTCAAATCAATTAATATTTATTTTGACAAATAAATATTAATATCTCTCTCAAGATAAGTCCGATTCACGAACCATCTGAAGCCGGATGATAAGTGATTGAATCTGCATATGACCAGACCGTACTGCTAAAAATAGTAGGGGTGCTCCGCTGAGTGACTCCACTTACTAAAAATAGTAAGTCAAGCAAATGATGTCCAAACGACTCCGAACGAAAGCCAAGCTAAATGATTCTGCCAACTGAAGCCAAGCCAAGCCTCAACCAGACCCTCTATCCACCCTATCAGCCTACGAGGGTCACATAATAGGCTAATCTCAAGAATTGAGAGATGTCAACTGGAAGGGGACATTACAGATGGACACATGTGCTCTTCATTAGTAGGGCACAAGTGCTGCTTTGTGCAAATTCAAAGTTAATCACCTACCTTTTGGAGAGATGCTTGTTTGAAACATATTGGTTAAAAGATTCAATCAAATAACAAATCATATTTGAGATTACAAACAGTGTAAAACCTTAGTATATTTTCTTTCTTGCTTTCTAAAGAAAGAGTGGAATGCTGGTTTGATTTCTTGACGCCTCTCAAATTATTAATGAATAAAGGTATTACACCCATATGAAACTGATTGTTTGTAGTTTCTTTTCTTTCTATGTCATCAAGGACATCATCATTGTGTTTAAGCCAAATTCAACTTTTGGTCTTCCTAATCAACTTGCAAGGTCGTTTGTGTCGTGGTCTTTGCACTTCAACTAACATCTTTCCTAGGATGAAAGAGGTTGCAGCTATTTGGCATGGAACAATGGAAAGGTTTTGAAGGTAGTCAATGATATCGACATAGAATGAGAAGTGGAAAATTGACTAAGTCCTTCAAGGCACACCTTTAACTATCATTTTCTTGATGAAGACACCCAAGGTGCATACTTGGCATGGTTCAACCACCTCAATGTTTTGTTTGACATTTTGAATTGGGCAAAGAGTCTTATGGTACGGGCTTGGCTTGGTTCTTCCATTACAAACTTCCACCCACATCTTAAAATTGGCCAAAACATTGCCAATGGAAAGTTCCTCCTCAAGTCAAAAAGTGGCTTTGCCAATAAAATTCCTCATTTAAAAAGTGGAAAATAAGTGATAAAGTTTCTTAAGTCAAAAAGTGGTAGTAGCTGATGGAAGTTCCTCAAGTCAAAAAGTGGCAGTAAGTGATGAAAGTTCCTCCTCAAGTCAAAAAGATGCAATAACAATTATGACATGCACCAAGCCTAGCTTTGCAAGTATAAAATTCTGCTTTCATGAAAACATGGTTAAGTCATTGGAATTGTGCGCCTAGCATTTTTAACCAAACTAAGTGGCTGAAAGTCATCAAGAGTGCACTCAAGGGGGTTTTGACAGTGTTTGATTAACATAAGTAAGTGGAAAGGGTGGCATGAATATCTAAAGTTGCTTTTTGCCAATTTCTTGTGGATGTTAGTGTTTTGGAATTGCTATAGTAGGATTCCCATGGATTTAGTGTTCAATAGGAGATTTGCCAACTTTCAGAACAAAAACTTTTATCTTTAGAAATTTCTATTTTTACCAATTTTTCTTTATTAGAGGGTATCACAAAGAGGGGTTCAAAGTTAAAAATTTCTATTTTAGTAGCTGCTATTTTAGAAAGTTGCATTTTTAGGGATTATTGCTTCTTCAAGTTTTAGAGGAAAAGGCTGTTTTAGAATCACAAAGGGTGTTCATGCATAGCTTTGCTATTTTTAGTAGAGGCTATTGTTGCATAGTGGATGAGGGCCTATTTTTAAGCTGCTTTAGGTAGTTTTATTCTATTACTTCTTTAGGATTAGATTTGCTTTAAAGTATTTTTCTTTTAGTCTTTTTTTGCAACTTTTGGAATGTTTGCTTGTAATGTCCCTTACCTAGCCTTGCTCTTGTATTTGCTTGTTTGCCCTAGAATTTGATTGTTGATTAGGTTTAGGGTTTCTTCTTTCCAAAAGGAATGTGTTTCTCTAATGAAATAATCCTAGATTGAAATCTGCATTCACCAATTCAAAAACATTTCCACATACACATATTTGTTATCAATAATATCCAGATATCCACAATATATTCATAAACATAAATCAATTAATGAAGACATAAGAGGAGTGCCATAGGTGAATCCGCCCTGAAGCCCTCATGTAAACTCAAGAGGTTGTCCATCACAATCCTTCTTGCCTAGGGCTTAGTACCTGCATACTCCACCCATGGCAACACCTCAGAAGACACTCGTCCTATTAGGGGAGAGGAACCATAGAGTCCAAGTGGCCTAAGGCCTACCACCTTCTCTTGCCCAATCCCGTATCTTGGGCCTAAGGGGCAGAGACCTAGGTGGGACCCCCATCTTTCTATAACCCAATCCCTAGTCAAGGGCCTAAGGGGCTGCAAAGCCCAATCCCTTGTCTAGGGCCTAAGGGGCTGAAAGTGGGGTTTTTAGGCAATCCAACTTCACCCATGTTTCGTCCATCCTAATAGGTTTACAAGCACATAGTAGACAATCTTTAAACAATCAGATATATTTGCATTCATCCAAGATTTATTTCATGCCTATAATCAAATATATTTTCATTTATCAATGGTTCTTTAAGTTCATCATTTCCTATGATAATTCTCATTATGATAAGATTAAAGGATGTCATTATATCAATAATCAAATTAACAATATCTAGTTCTTATATTCAAAATATGCGAAATATTATTGCTAAGTGAATACATCACCTAAACTGTTGTGTCTTCCCATGATTCTTAATTCCTTAGTCGCCTTCCTTCAATCTTACATTTGATTGATCATAAATATTAATCTATCCATTTTTATATTATGATCATAATTACTTATAAGGCTCAATAATTGCTGCAAGCATCATTATTGTAATGATCGTGTATAAATATATAATTATTTCTAATTAATTTTAATCTTCCAATAATCACTTACTATATATATATATATATATATCACTTACTATATCTATATATATATATATATATAAAAACTTACTTCCCCAAATATATTCTTGACGATAACACTTAATCAAATAAATCTCCCATAGTTTATTTCATTTCCAATCTGCTGCTTTATGCAGATTTCTAATTGATTCCTTTCCTTATTTCTGATTCTTACATTCAACGTCTTTTTATATCTATGCTAAAGGATACATCTTTTCAAGAGTGATGTCCTTATGAAAAGACACAAACATTTATTTAAACCTTCATTATTATTTTTAAACCACTTTTATTTATTTATTTATTTTATATTTTTCAAACTGCTGTTTTTATAATTAATCCTTTTTTTTCACTAATAATCGCAGCATTACATCTTCAATATATAAATATTATTTCTTAATATTTATTCTTAAACTAGTGGTTTTATATGTATTATAATATTTATGACTATAATTATAATAATATTTTATTAATATTATTTTGTAATATTTTTTTCTTGTGAAATCTCTATTATTATGATATTTATAATGTACTAATATTAATTGTCTCGTTTATTATAGTAAATGTATTATAATTATAATATTCTTGATAATAATATTTAGATTGCCATTACATTTTTTATATTTATTTATCCAATTATTTATATTTCACACTAAAATGTGTTTTGTGATTATGATTTATTTATTGATTTGCATTTTCATGTGTTACAATTTTGGGACATGACATTGCTTTAAAACATTTCTTTTTGGGATAAGTAATTGTTATTTTTTAGAGTAAAATATAAGGGTTTTATTAGTGGGACCCTTTCCCAACTCTAACATTAAAAACAAGAGTAGTCTAAAATTGCATGAACTACCCTAAACTAAACCAAATGTAGCATGCAAATATTAGAAAATACACCGTATTTATACTTTTCTTTTCTATTATGAGATCTCAATACCATATGTCCATGGTTTTGCAATTGAATAACTTGCCTTTAGTTACTAACTTCAGTCTAGCCTTTTGCTTCCTCTATCTCATAATCCGAACATGCTACCAAAGGAGAAGGAATTTGACTTCTTGAATTCAAAATTGAATTTGGGATGTGTGCATGTTTACCCCATTTCTCCTTTTGAGAAGTAGAATTTTAAATACTGTAAGGGGTAGGAATCTTCAACATTAATTGCTCCTTCCATATACTTTTTTCTTTCTAGAAAGATTACATGAGTGAAATTTTTATCCTTTTTCTCTTTGGCATACCTCAACAAACTCAACTTTACCTTTATCATCCAATGGCTAATTTTGCTAGGTTGGAAAGGAGTGAATCACATAAGAGAAATGAGGTGGAGTGGGGGATGCACAACCTTCTTTGCCACAACATTAGAATTATTTATAGGTGGCTCTTTATCAACTGGACTTAGGGAAGACTACGATGTGGACTCCTTTGATTCTTCAAAAGATGAAAGAGCCACCTGTTTAACTGATAGATGATAATAGTTATCTCCTTTCCACCATGTTGCCAGTTTCTCTTTGTGACTTGCGTACTTTACATTCAGAAGCAATATGCCCTACCTAAAAATGTTTTCTATAATAAAGTGACATATTCTCATAGTCCAACACTTGCTTTCATATCCTTTCCTCCATTTTCAGCCAAATTTCATTTGGAAACCGCTTAGATAAATCCAACACTACTTGTATCCTAGCAAATGTAGAGTGAATGAGAACATTCATTTTTGAATCCAAAGCTAACAATTTGCTTGAGGTATTACCTATACCTTGAAAGCACACATCTGCCCATAATTGCAATGGACGATTAGGTAGATGAACCCAAACAAGCGTATTTGGAAAAGTTTTGGTTAATCAATTAAAGCCTAGAAACCAATGCTTTACCAATAATACATGCTTTTCCTAGATCCATTGTACCGGCATTCCTTGATGGAATGTCCCATTACTAGGCAGATATCATAGAATAGTTTTTTCAAACAATTTGTTTTTTGTGTGACCTACATTGCATTTGGTGCACCACAATTCCTTTCTTTCCCTTGTACTTTCTTTCTCGGCTTTTACCTCCATCATATCCTTTCTTAAGGCTTGAACAGTCATTGATTCACTGTCGTTGTTGATGTCGTTGTTCGTCCTCCTCTTTCCCCGAGAAGATGTCTTATCGTTGCTTTCTATATCCATCACCCAATTGTAGGCATTGGTATACGACGACAAAGGTACGACCTTCATCTTCTTCCTTAGCGAAGGAATCAATCCTTTAAATAACCATCTCTTTTTCAATCCATTGGCTGGTTGGATTTCTAGTTTGACCAATAATTGTTTGAGCCTACGATTGTAGGTTCGTACATTTTCGTGCTTTCCTTGTTTGGTGTTGTATATTTCTACTACAATTTCTTTGTCATCTCTTAAGAGTTTTCTTTCCTCCTGGAACACTCTTTTCAGTGCATTCGATGTGTTCTTATGAGCGGCTTCCAATTCGGTAAGCTAGTTAATGGCAATTCTTTTGAGAATTGTTGGAAATGCTTTGAGCCATTCACTACCCAGATTGTCTCACATGTTTTACAATGTCTTATAGGGTGTTCCGACCTGTTTCCGGTGAACTTCGAGAGTTTCTATCGCTCCACATTTGAATTTGTTGTGGGAGTCACTATCTTACCTCTTTGTTGCACCTTCTGTGATGATAACCTATTTGGAGAGTTTTGATTCGTACATTTTGGTGCCTTCCTTGCACTCTCAGACATGCTGCAATTCTCTACTCATCCCTCTTCAGAGTTCGTCACCCTCAGGCTGTCTTTGGGGTCCTTTCGATGCTTCCTTTGTCCTGGTGTTTTCGGCTTTAATCTTCCAATGTTCACTTCTCTTGTCAATGCCAAGTCTTCAATTTGGCGTATCGTCTCTATCAGACCATCGATAGGTTTTCTCTGGCTTCCCAATTTGGTCGATTTTATTGATATGAATTGTTCTTGGGCAGTTGCATTGGCGGCCTCCCCTTTCACCTGATGGTGGACCTTCTTTATCACTCGGCGATGCTTCTTCATCTACCAATGACGATCTGTATAGTTCTTTGGCGGTGTTCTTTTCTTCACTTTCCACTTTGTTCAACGCTGATTGTACGGATGGTTCTCTGGTTTGGTTAGTGGGGTCAGT
The DNA here is from genome assembly GCA_007258455.2 of Sequoia sempervirens. Lineage (NCBI taxonomy): Eukaryota > Viridiplantae > Streptophyta > Pinopsida > Cupressales > Cupressaceae > Sequoia > Sequoia sempervirens. The sequence continues at coordinate 214,203 of VDFB02329605.1, read as the reverse complement.
GTATGTTTTGTTAGGAAGTGGTAAGTGTTTGGATCTTTCTACCCATTTTTTGTTCGTACATTCTCTTGTCGTGAAGGTTCTTTTCCTCTCTTGATTACAGCTTCTGCTTACACTTCGGCTTTTGCTCTTGGGTGGGCTCGAGCTTTCCCTTAGGAATCCTTCACCTTCTTCAACTTGACACCTTAGTCGTCGTTGTTGTTTTGATTCGTGACCGCTTTGTATTAATTTCCCCTTTTTTGTTAAGGTTAATGGCATTAATTCTTCAATGTACGTCGTCAATCAATATTGCGCTCTTCTTCTTCCCTTTTGTTTTGTTCTTTGTACCATTGTAGTATTTGTTGCCTTCTTTGTTCCTTGTCTCTCTCAACCCGAAGATCTTGCGGGGTGATGTAGTGACGTGCAATTAGTCTTGGTAGTCTGTCGAGTAGACGATTGACCTCTGGGTTGACAGTTAGATTGTCCCAAATGGTGGCTTGAGGGACCTCTCTCCCGAGAGCTTTCCTTCATACGTGTTCCTTTAGCGAAATATCCCATAGGTTTACTAAGTCTTTTGTCAACGTGTCTTCCCTTTCGTTGTTTGCTTGCACAAATTCTTCGGCTAGCTATCCCATTACATTGCCATGATTCCCATCTGTGTGTTGTGTATCACTAGGGTTTGTATTGACAACAACGCCAAATGTTTATTTAGTAATGCTAATTGAACGATTAACAGAGAGTAAACAGAAATACATAACAATAGTAATAAAACATGTCAATTAGTCAAAACAATGCACGAAATATATGTCGTGTATTCTTTCATTCATCGGATAGGCAATAATTACAGAATACCAAGTGTATGCGGTCCCCAACTACAAGTGCAAACATACAATATATAGCAAGCAGATGTTGGTTGAGAATGCCAACCGTCAACAACTACCAAGTAACAACCAAACAATTGTCAGGGACTAATTACACATTAACACATTTATTTATTTCTTTCTTGCCGACTACAAGAGCAGCATTTGTGGAGCAGAAATAGGCATTTATTTCAGTCTTCTGAATGGCAGAAAAGAGGAACCTTCAACAGTTGGGGTAGAATTTTGAAGTGTTTTAGTGGCATCAAAAGCAAATAGGTGGAAACAGACACTTGAGACTCACAACAAACACCTAGGGTGTCAGAAAGGCCTTCATATTCAGATGATATCATTCAAAAAGTGGTTTAAGTTTCCAAATGTTAGCCTATAGGTGACCTCTGCCATGGCTAACTCACCCAAGGTGTGTGCTTAGCATGGTTTTGCCATTGTGAAGCTCAGCTGAAAAACCAAGGCGCATCTTAGATCCCTTTTCACCTAGCATAAACATCAAAATTTGCACATAGGTGCCCTTTGCCATGGCTAACTCACCCAAGGTGTGTGCTTAGCATGGTTTTGCTCTTGGGAATCATAGCCAAAAAACCAAGGCACATCTTAGACCTCTTTCCACTTGGCATAAACATCAAAAGCATGCACAATTAATCGTTTTGCCATCATAAAACTCTGCCCAACTATTAGTTGCTTGGACAAGACCTCCAAGGTGGGCACCCAACATCCCCTAACTGGGCAAAGATCTCACAAGTGTGCGCCTATGTGACATCTGCCTAACAAAAGTTGCATTATGGTGCATTTTTCCTTTATCCGCTGGCCATGTTTTAAAATCAACACCTATTATTAGAAGTCAGTTGTTAAAAGAAAAAAAACAGATTTTAAAGCTTTAAACTCAATTTCATTCCTAGAATTGAAAGATGATTTTCCACTCTTCTCAAGCATTTCACCTAAGGGTTTTCTAGAAGAAGTTGAGTCCTTTTTCAGTCTTTTCGCAGGTCTATAAGCAGGAATTTGGCATCATAGTAGGATGCTTTTGAAGTCCCAAAAATGTGGAAGGACATAGTTGTCATTGTACAGGAGATTACTAGTTTGAGTAATATTCCAGGCAGTGTTTAGAGCCTTTTTTGGGCTGTTTTATTATTATTAGGTGTTTCAGTTAGCTTTGTTTTGGAGTTCCTTTCTTTCTTGTTTGTTGCATCTTTAAAATGATTTTTGGGATAAAAAAAAATTATTTGGAAATTCCAAAGTTTGGGCATCTCTAACCTATAAATAAGTGCTTTGAGCACATAAATAAAGGAAGAAGGATGGCTGAAGCTATGTTTATGTTGCTGAAATCATTGTTCAAGATAGGTCACTTGTGTTTGTAATTTCATTTATTGAATTGAAACCCAGTAACTTTGTTAAGCTTTGTATTGATGTCATTTATTCATCTAAGTGGTAGCTTTGTATGCATTTGTTGGTAAATAGATTTGTCAGTACAAATTTCAAAGTGACTTGCCCAACGAGCAGTGACAAATGTTCCAATAGTTGGATAAGTTGTAATTGGACTAACAACTTTCCTCTATGTTTGAGAGGGGCAACTCCCTCTTATGATGAGGTTTGGGGTTTTTGTGTACTTTTAACTTGAAATTACAAAAAGAAAAATGGAAAAACTAAAAAAAAATTAAAATTGAATAATGTAAACCCTAGTGGTAGACACATGAACACCAACCAGGACTTCATAGCTTACTACAACCTACAAAGGAGGGATTTTACCTCAAAAGATAGAAACTATGTTCCAGGAATTATGTGATGGTTGATAACACGTTTTCAATATGTAACAATGATGAAAGAAAGGTAATAAATCTCAACATACGAAGAGATTGTGTATATTTGCACATTCAAATTGAGATACCATGAAATGATTGTGTTCTTTACATCAATTGCACGATTTATATATGTTTCAATAGACAACCAGTGGTTTTCCACAAAGACAAAGATATTACCAATTTGACATACGAAAAACTAATAATAATAACTCAAAAGTACATTCGAAACATATGATCTAAATGCTTTCTTTTATTATCATTTTGAAATTGTACAATTTTGAAAACCCTCAAGTACAAAGTGTCAAACCAAAAGTCCTCAAAAGTCTCTCCAAAATGTTTCTCTCAAAAGTTCCCCTCTCCAAGAGTCCCCCCTTTACAATAGCAAGACCTTGTATTTATAGGCGTTTCTTGATAACTACCTAGTAACTACTTGGTAACCACCCCAACTACATTCTTGAAATACAATGGTTTTGAAAATAATAAACCTTATTTGGTTAGGATTTTCATCACTTTTCCAGAAATAAGGTTCATTTTCTAGCATTTAGTTACAATAAGCGACATAAGTCACTTTTACAAAATGAGAACTTGAAACTTATGACTTTTGAATTATGGGTTTTGCTGAGGTACTTGTCCATCTTTTTTTTTTTGATTGGTAATAGGATTTTTTTATTGCATAAAAATGAACTTACATTATTAACTTCATTGTTTGCATCACCAACCAAAAAATTTCACCATCTGCCACTATTCAAACAAAAAAGCATCTTAACATGCAACAAAATAGACCAAAAACCCCACCTAACTTGCTCCAGATCTACTACTATCTGTAAATACCATGGATTCTATACCAAAAACTACGAACAGTCCTCACCCATCATTAAAAACATACTAATAGTTTTAACAGGGATTAACCCCCAAAAAGCCAAAACCGAATACTGTTGATTTTCTAAAACTAAAAAAGGCCAACAAAAACTACAAATTTATCTGCTACTATCCGCATCACAGCCACCTCGCTTTTTTGCCTTCGTCTTTCGCTTCTTTTCCTTCTTTCCTTTTGATCCCCTGCGCCCTGCATCTGCTTTCACTTGCTTTTTCGTGTGTTCCATCTCCTCCTTCACTTGCGCTTTCGCCTCTTCAATGATGGCTTCCACTTTCATCATCTCTATGAAGAGCTTCAGTGCCTGCCACCCCAACCTAGCTTCTTCCCTGCAATGGCGTTTTATTCTATCCTCCGGCCACCACATGAAAGGGACACACCCTTCTGCCCTTCCAATTCCTCATTTTCAAACCTTCCCGAATGTCCAGGCCTTCTCTTGGAATGGACCATTCAAGAATTGAGTCTAACCCTTCCAAGAAATCCCTTTCCACAATTGTCTCCATCACTTCTCGGACTGTGTTGGTCGTTTCTCCTAAGTCCAACCCCCATGCCACAATCAATGAATATATATCCATGTTGGTCCTGTAACGGTGCCTCAGGTTACCAAAGGATTTCCCTATAATCATTTTCACACTCTGCACCAACCTCCCATTTGTGAAAAGAAACATCCCCATTAGCCTTTGATCAGAGGCTTCGCCATAAAATGGGTGTAATTGCCTCTTTGAACGCAGCGTAAAGTTGGCCTCCATTTGCAATTGATTGCAGACTACATCGACTCCACCGCCACTCTCTCTGCTTGCCTTCTTCACCATGCCAAACACTATGATTGTCATTGATAATCGAGGGCCAAGTTGTGATAATGCTCTTAACTCCGCACATACCAACCTTAATTGCCCTCGTACTGGTTGTGCCACTGCTCCCATTCTCAACTCTCCTCCAGTCAAATCCACTTGCATCAACTAGCTTGCGCACATCCCTTCATAAATGCTTTGTCCTTGCCACCTTCTTAGCTTAATCCATAAACATCAAATTTCTCAAATCTTCAATTCAAAGTTCTCCAATTTCTCTAAAAGAAATGGCCCAATTCGACAAAATGTCAGCCTCTGAGTTGCCTTCTCTCCTTATGTGGCTAACCACAAAATCTTCGCATGTGTTTAATTCTTCCCTGATTTTTGCAATTGTGTTTTGTATGTGCCATGCTCCTATTTCTCCTTTCATTATTGCTTGCACAATAATGAGTGAATTTCCTTCCAAGTGTAGTCTTGAAGCTCCCAATTTCTTTCCCAATTTAACCACTAACAATGCTGTAGATGCTTTTGCTATGTTATTCGTGCCCTCCAACAGCGTCTTCACTCCTAGAGCTACTACATTCCCTTCCAAGTCTCGAATAATGAATCCTGCTCTTGAAGGTCCAGGATTCCCTTTCGAAGCTCCATCAAAATTTACCTTCCACCAGCCTTCCCTTGGCTTTTCTGTAATGTCCCCATTTTTAGCTCTACACTTTTCAGTGATTGATGGCCTTTTCCCGGTGCGTTGTTGGCTGGTCAAAAACAGAATTAGGGTTTTTGACTGCTTGGTGGGTTCTTTTGAAGATTCGGGGGTTTGCATGTTGGAGTTTGGCTGTTTGGATTCTGGATTCCTTCTGGGTTTTCAGAGAGCTTCGCAAAGGTATGACATGCAACTGCGTCGGGCAAACTTTTCGGACTTACTATTTTTAGTAAGTCATGACGGCTACATCTCGGAGTTTGGGATTTTGGATTGCGGATTCTTTCTGGGTTTTCAGAAAGCTTCGCAATGGTGTCGCATGCATTGCATTCTGAGTAACTTCTTGAATTTGCTATTTTTAGTAAATTCTATTTTTAGCAGTGGTTCAGTCAGCATCAGCTTAGCAGGCTTTCCTCTTCTGGCAGTTCAGTTGGTAATATTGTTTTGGCCTTTTGATGCATTTTCTGGAGGGATAAGTATTTTAATTAAAATAATGTTATATTATAATGTTATAACCCCTTGGCCTAGCTTCATGACTTTAAGTTGTTTTGAAAAGGGGGACCTCATGGGTGGACGCATCATCACGAAAAGTTTTAATATTTCTAAAGTCAAATATTGCTCTTGGAGGTGGGACGCCAACTTTTGGAGAGGAGATAATTTTAAATTAAAAGAAAATTTCCTTTATGAAAAAGGACGCCATCTTGAAGGGAGACTTGGTCAAGTCAAAACCCTAAAAGCATCTTGGGAAGTGGGGCGCACCTTCTGGAAGCTTCTAGAGGGGTCTTCTCAAAATTATAAAAGGGAGCCTTGGGTCTTCATTTCAGTATCTTATGTCTTGAATATTGTTATGCTGCAGAAATGGTGCTGAACTGCTTCGAGGAATGAAAGCCTCCTAGCCTTGGCTCAACTTCGTGCTTGAGAGATAGCACCTAGTGGAGAAGTTTGCTTATGTTGAGTGGATTTTGTAGTGAGGTTTGCATTGTAGTGTTGTTTTGTCATTAGAAGTTCAGTTTATTGCATTTTATGTCATTTTCTGGAGTTGCTGATAACAGGGCTGAATCTGTAGTTTCATTCATAAATCAGAAAATAAAAATAATCTCATTCTGGGTATTGTGTCATTGCATCTTATTGGTAGGGGCGCCCCTTTATGCACATTTGCAGATTTTATTGACAAGTATTGGATTTTATAGGAGCAAAGTCGCCCTCCTTGAAGGGCCGTACCATGTTGGGTCTTCTTGGAATTTGTGCTAAAATATATACTTGCTTTTGGGTCAGTTTCCTGGTTCCTACTTGGGCGCCATCATCTTAGGGAGCTTTAGCATTTGATTTGAGGTTGTTCGGGCAAGTCTAGAGTGAGTTGTGAGCATTTCATTAGGGTTCTGCATTGCTGGTTAAGTAATTTCAGTCTGGTTTAGTCATATCAGTTTGCATTTAGTCTGTCATTTGAGTTGAGTTGGTGTTAGGGGGTCATGATAGGCATGGTGGAAGATACATTTACCATTGCAACAGTTTGAAGAGCTCTAATCCTTGATCTTGCAGGCGTTCTATATCTCATTGTAAGCTGGACAGTAGTATTGTCAACAACTTTCTTATTCTTGCTGTTCATATTTTGTAATGCCCACTGAATAAAAGGAAGAGGCTGGCTTGCCGCCTATTTACTTTGAGTTGCAATTTAAGTTTTAATATCTCCGCCATATGGTCGCCTCACTTCATTCTGGAATGGGTAGCACATACTTGGTGTTGAGTTACTTTCAGCAAAATTAGTGATAGGGATCCTCTGACCATATGCACGCCGTCATCTGGCGCATTCTTGGTTAGGGTTATTTCAGTTCGTGCTTTGCATTGAGATCCTCTGACCACATGCTAACACCTTGCCCATCTCGGGATCCTGGTGTACATCCTTGGTTAGAGTTGAATTCTGCATTGTTTAGTTATTTGCTAACCCTAACGGTGTATGTTGTTTGTAATCACTTTAAAAATCAATTTTTTTTTTGGCTCGGTATATTACATTTTCCCAACTGACACTCAAAGCCAACTTATCAGTCGGTTTAACCCAACTAGGCCCCTTAACGGGCCGTAGGTACTTGTCCATCTTTGTTAGCTCCATTTGTATTTGTAATTATCTCACCATCTAGCCAATTGAGAACATAAAACTTACATCTTTCCATTTGAAAAAAATATACAATTCTTAGGCTCCCCATAAGGACAAAAAAGCTCAAGTGTTACAATGTGCCCATACATCGATACATCAACCATTGACATAAAGAATAATAATTCAACTTCTTGACCTTCAAGGACATGCACACTGATTGCTTTTGCTAAGCATATATCTCTTCATGTAGTTTATCAGCTTCATTAAATGCTTTGCCTTCCCTTTAGTTAGTTCTAACCTTTCAATACTAACTTCTTCGAGCATCTGCAATTTTTGGTGCTTTTAATTTACCCCCCAAAAGTCCATAAACTTCATTGATGATAGAAAATTAGGATAAGAACTAACATTGTGCTCAATCTCACTTTCTTTCATGAGAGGCTACATACCTTGACACATTTTCTTCTTCTTGCCCTATAGAGACATGTTTACCATGTTCCAAATAAATGTAGGGGTGACTTCTTGAATGTTCACAATACAAGCTTAATTTAAGGTTTAGACTATCATTTTCCCATTGTTGTGTCTAGAATAACTGAATCAACATCAAATCTGCATGGTTTAAGTTAGGCAGCCCCTATTACAAATGTTATTAGGAATTGATATGACTAGCAACTTCTGTCATTCTTTTGGATGCTTCACACTTCTCTAGTCCCTTTGACCTGACATCTTCCTCTTTTTCAATATTAGGTCCCTTCTCGTAGCCTTTTCATCTCCTATAGGCATGTCCAGAATACAGTTGGATGGACATGATTACAGTTGTAATGACTTTGATAATTAAAACTGGCCAACAATCAACATGTTTAAAAGGACTTGCAAAATCCGTGCCATGGTAAAATATATAAAGCCAATCTCTGATCATAAAATTCTTGGCAAATGAATTTTTTATCTCCTTTTCATTGTAGAGATGCATTTGAAATACATCTGGAGAATCAGAGATGAATATGTTCAACTCATTTCTACATTGTCTGAATATAAGTAACTTTTCCTCAAAACTTTTGGAACTGAAATCTCCATCACTAGTAAGGACATGTTGACTTTCAAGAAGGATGAATTGGGCTCTTGATTTTCAGATGCTCCTGGTGCATGTACCATATTAAAGATAAAAAAACGGAATAGCTTTACAATAATCATCACCCTACAGTCGCTTCCCTTTGCTTACAAGTTGGGCTTTTTGTCATCAAATCCTCAGCTTGACCAAAATATTTTCCTGCTATAGTATTAATGATATTTAGCATAGGAAGTTCTTCATCATCTTTGGCCTTAGCAACCCTCAAACTTGCACATTTTCTTGGCAAAGTTCTTATTGAGGCACATGTCTGTGCATCTAGTAGTTTATCCAAAACTATACAAAGAACAAACAACCACACTTGTAATGTCCCTAATTTGGGATTACCTTAAATCTTCCTTGATTTTTTGAAGATATCCTTTAGTGTTCATTTTGCATCGTTTTTCTCCTTTTCTTGATCAATCATAGGACAAAGACATTCATAAATTTATTAATTTTTCTATTAAATAATCACAATTACTTATAAGGCTCAATAGTTTCTACAAGTATCTTTATTGTATAATTTTATTATTTATATATATGTAATTACATTCAATAATGTCAATGGAGCATAACATATCAGCAATGTTATAAGATAACTAGTAGCATGCATGATTTATTATTCCCCATGCAATCAATAAAGAAATAGATAACATTAAATAAATAGCATCATGTATGAATTACTATTAATTAGACTATTATTTAAATCCATGATGTATTTATCAACATCATTATTTAAATGTACAAACATTTATCTAACTTATTATTTAAATTCATAAAATACTTATCTACTTTCCATTTGCCTATCTTTATAAATTTCAGATGATCTACAGTCTATATTTTATCTCTTGTTGCTCATTCTATTCTCTATTTCCTTCTCCCCTCTATACATATCTCATTCTTTCCCTTTTTATATTTTCACATTCAAATGAGAAGGTGTATCTTTTTGAAAAGAGACATTCATTAGAAAAGACACAACCTTTTGAAATGATTGCTGCCTTTTGAAAACTAATTCCAAACCTTTCCAAGTTCTATTTTATTGTTCTCTACCCACTATTGATAGATCTCCTTTTTACATCTTCATTCCTTTTCTCTTCTATCCTCTTCTTAAAATCTGATGTGTATAAATTATTCCTTTCCCTTATCTTCCACTCCTTATTTTATATCCTTATACCTCCATGAAGAGAGGCATCTCTTTGAATAGAGATAACCCCACAAATGGACATGAGTTTTAGTTAAACATTCCTTAATGATATCTCAAATTATATTCATTTTATTATTTTTATTTGATGTGTATTATATTATATTTTTAATTTATTTGTAATATTATTTATATTTATTATTTAAATGTATATTTTAATATTTATAATATTATCTCTTAATAATTATTTGATAATTATGATAGTATTTATATTAATGTATTTCATTATGTATCGTCAATATATATTTATAATTACAATATTATTTTATGATTGTAATTATAAATATATTAAAACGATAATATTTTTTTTTATAATTTTAATATGTATTGTGTTATTCATTTTCACTTATTTGTATCTCAAAGTGTTCTAATTTCAGGGACATGACAGTCCTCCCCTCCCAACTTTGCTTGTCCTCAAGCAAAAACATCTTAGTTTCTTTTAGGATCTCTTCTTCTCATCTGTCACCAACAGTACCCAAGTTAGTCATGTTTATATATATGAGTTAAATGAAAATGTTCTATAATGATTACTCTATTTGAATGCAAATATATAAATATATTAAATGTATACTTATCTTAGATTTTCTTTTGTGATGGGGACATCACAAGTCTCCCCCGCTTGACATTGCTTGTCCTCAAGCAATCTCATGAATTCTTCTTCCTTGATCTTGTTCGCTAGTCTCCTTTCAAGCCTTCTGGATTCCTCCTCTAGGGAGTCTTATCCAGGGCTTCTTGGATTCCTCTCTATGGAGTCTTATCCAAGTCTTATGGATTCCTCTCGATGGAGTCTTATCCAGGTCTTTTGGATTCCTCCTCTAGGGAGTCTTATCCAATATTTTTGGATTCCTCCTCTAGGGAGTCTTATCTGGGCCTTCTTAGATTCCTCTCTATGGAGTCTTATCCAAGTCTTTTGGATTCCTCTCGATGGAGTCTTATCCAGGTCTTTTGGATTCCTCCTCTAGGGAGTCTTTATCCGGGCCTTCTTAGATTCCTCTCTATGGAGTCTTATCCAAGTCTTTTGGATTCCTCTCGATGGAGTCTTATCTAGGTCTTTTGGATCCTCCTCTAGGGAGTCTTATCCAATCTTTTTGGATTCCTCTCTATGGATTCTTATCTAGGTTTCTTTGTTTTTCCTTGGATTCCTCTCTATGGAGTCTTATCCAAGTCTTCTGGATTCCTCTCGATGGAGTCTTATCCAAGTCTTTTGGATTCCTCCTCTAGGGAGTCTTTGTTGGAGTGAAAATGACACTGAGAGGGGGCGGGGGGTGAATCAGTGTCAAAACAGATTTGAACAATTTGCATAAAAATAAACCATAGCTCAGATTTTATCTCAATATTAAAATGATTAATGCATTCATAAGTTGAATGTAATCATTCAGAACCAGAATTGAGAAATGTAATAAGCAATCAATGAACAAAGCAGTAAACAACTTAGTAAAGCAGTGAGATCATAGAAGTACAAACAGACACAAGATTTTGCCGAGTGGAAAACCCTCCTGGGGTATAAAAACCACTCCCGAAATGCCTTCCAAGCTTAATCTTTTAATCAACTGTTCACAATGCCTTATAGGCTGATTTTTGAGCACCCACTCAAGGAGCACCGACCCCTCGTTTAGAGATATCTATCTCAAGGAGTACCAACCCCTCAGATCATTTTTCTGAACAATAATAATATCTCATAGGATCTCTTTGTTTTCAGTTAAGCTCATAACTCTCTGTTTTTTCTCGTCTACCTAATACCCTAAGAATTCAAAAATTGAATCCTTAAAATATTACATAGAAAAAAATATTACAATATATCTCCGCATCTTTGTTTTTCAGATTTTTAATATAGAGTATTTCAATACATTTTTGATACAGCCAAAGAACAATATTCCAGAATTACAACCAGAGTTTTACAGTATTCACAACACTGCGTTTTATACATCTTTTCAAGTGTGTAGTCTTCAAAGAGATTCGAGGTCAAAGGACACTGAAACCTCATTCTATTTTTAGAATGTGAAGCAGAATAGTGACAATCTGCAGATGATGGAAAAATCAAGAGTAACGCCAGTCCAGTAGGCTGCAAATAATCTGACAAGAATAAGTAAAAGATCCTTTTCAAATCTGCAAAAGCATTTACAATACCCAGATCTTTAATAGCCATTTGAAACTATTTTTAGAATACCCATAAGCTGAAAACCATCATATTTGAAACGAATAAGAACATTTCACAATGAATTTGCCTGATTTTTAAAAAAACCATGACTGCCCACCAGCTGAAAACCATAACCTTCAATGCATGAATAACAATACTCATTTGAAACTGTTATTAGAAAATCATTATGCTGAAACTGTCAAGTTTTGTAATGAATGTAATGGGTCAACAATGAAACTGGCAGAGAATTTAAGAATCACAACTGCCCACAACAGAAAATCATAAACTCTCAATGCTCAAAGAATATTCTGCCTTGTAACCATTTCATTTCAAATAATGAACACAATAATCATTGAAATGAGTGAATCAAAATGTCTTTTGAAAAAATCTGATCATGCAAAGAAAAACGTTTCCAGCCATAAAGAGATTTCCAAACAATAATGCCCAAGGACTGCCATTTGCTAAATAAAAATACCAAATAAAGATACCTGTTTGTCCAGCAATCAAATAAATACCATTTGAGGTTGTGCATGATTTCTTTCTGCCTTTACCAAGCTTCCATACTCCACTGAAAAATCTGTTACAGCCAGCAGCAACAAAAGCTTAATCTCTCATGATGGCGGCCAGGCTAGGGTTCCATACCCAGCCAAAAAGATAGCATAATGAAAACACGTTTTGCCCTATTCCTTTTCCAAACCATTCGATGACTTTGTTGGATTGAATTATCATTTGAAATCCACTCAAAGTCAAAAATAACATAATAATAATCAAAATAGATATGATTAAATTGCTGTCCAAAGGAGGCCAACCAGATTGTTCTCTCTTAATCATGCCAAATGATAACACTTAATACTTGCAAAGTGACTTTTTGATATTTGACAAGTAATCTCATAAAGTCGACATAAGCATATGAAGAATGATGGCAGTTGATGACTTTAACCAAAGTCATTTTTTTTTTTAAATGCAATAAGGCCCGAAATATTTAAGAATGAAACCTCAAAATAACATTGCCTTCATTCATAAATGTGACAAGTTACCTTTAGATGCCGATCAAAGCTTGTGCAATAGAGTCATCATATGACTTAAATCAAAGTCATTTATCAAAACAAACTCACCAAAGTCAATTACCTTTGAGCCAATTAAATATGTGTGAGCCCAGAAGATCATGAAAATGATATAGACCTTAAGTGCAAAAGCAATGCAAATGTATATACCAATATGATGTCTTACTGAAGTGAATTGACTCATGTAAAGAGATCATGGCAATGAAATCTGATAGTGCAATCATATGATAATGACTGAATTTGCCAATGAAGCAAGTAAGCTGAATACCATGTGAAGGAATATATGCAACTATAGTGTTATAATATGAACAAGATAATTTATACCTTCACATTTAAAAAGATGAACCTTCACCTTGAACTGAACCACACAAACACCTGAAAATGTAATCCAGTGAATGCCACCTGTCTGCACATGGAACTCGAGGCATCAGTACACAACAAACTAAATCAACTGTGAAGACACATAAGGTTGTCCATGAATAAGTGCAGAATATCAAAACCAACTGAAGCCATCTGAATGTAAACCAATGCCAACGTCATCAAAGAAGTGCCATAATAAAGCGTAAGGATCCAATCTGAGACTGTCAACAAAGAGAACCAACTAAAAGTGGATTTGTCATCAAGGACAAACCATATGATCACAACTGAGATCCAACAATCTTATCCAATCTTTTTGGATTCCTCTCTATGGAGTCTTATCCAAGTCTTTCTGGATTCCTCCTCTAGGGAGTCTTATCCATCCTTAAATCTTTATACACATATTATCAAGTCATGTGCTCAAACAAAAAGAATATCTTCTTAATTCGTTTGAAAGTTTTACATCCAAGAGTTCATCTCTTGTTTTAGTCAAGAGCCATCATGTTTTGTTGTTCCTGATTTTTATCCTTAAAGGCCTTAATAGTTTCTTCTCTTTCCCATGTAGCATCATCTTCAGCGAGTCCCCTCCATTTAATTAGGAACTTGGTAATGACCTTGTTCCTTAATCTCCTTTCTTTGGTGTTAATAATAAATTCTGGTTCTTAAGATACGTTGTCCTTCATCGTCTAGAGGAGGTAACTCAGGTAGCTTAAGCACATAAGCAAGTAGCTCAAGCAGGCAACAAGCAACTCAAGCACATAGGCAAGTAGCTTAAGCACATAGGCAAGTAGCTCAAGTAAGCAAGCAACTAGCTCAAGCAAGTAGGCAACCAGCTCAAGCATGTAAGCAAGTAGCTCAAGCAAGCAAGCAACTAGCTCAAGCAAGTAGGCAACCAGCTCAAGTAAGTGGGCAACTAGCACAAGCACACAAGCAACCAGCTCAAGCAAGTAGGCAACTAGCTCAAGTAGGCAAGCAACTAGCTCAAGCACACAAGTAACTAGTTCAATCAAGTAGGCAACTAGCTCAAGTAGGCAAGCAAGTAGCTCAAGCACACAAGCAACCAGCTCAAGCAAATAGGCAACTAACTCAAGTAGGCAAGCAAGTAGCTCAAACACGCAAGCAACTAGCTCAAGCAAGTAGACAACTAGCTCAATTAGGTAAGCAAGTAGCTCAAGCACGCACAGGATGGTAGAAACGATGCTCTGATACCATTGTAACGTCCCTAATTTGGGATTACCTTAAATCTTCCTTGATTTTTTGAAGATATCCTTTAGTGTTCATTTTGCATTCTTTTTCTCCTTTTCCTGATCAATCATAGGATAAAGACATTCATAAATTTATTCATTTTTCTATCAAATAATCACAATTAGTTATAAGGCTCAATAATTGCTACAAGTATCTTTATTGTATAATTGTATTATTTATATATATGTAATTACATTCAATAATGTCAATGGAGCATAACATATCAGCAATGTTACAAGATAACTAGTAGCATGCATGATTTATTATTCCCCATACAATCAATAAAGAAATAGATAACATTAAATAAATAGCATCATGTATGAATTACTATTAATTAGACTATTATTTAAATCCATGATGTATTTATCAACATCATTATTTAAATGTACAAACATTTATCTAACTTATTATTTAAATTCATAAAATACTTATCTACTTTCCATTTGCCTATCTTTATAAATTTCAGATGATCTACAGTCTATATTTTATCTCTTGTTGCTCATTCTATTCTCTATTTCCTTCTCCCCTCTTTACATATCTCATTCTTTCCCTTTTTATATTATCACATTCAAATGAGAAGGTGTATCTTTTTGAAAAGAGACATTCATTAGAAAAGACACAACCTTTTGAAATGCTTGCTGCCTTTTGAAAACTAATTCCAAACCTTTCCAAGTTCTATTTTATTGTTCTCTACACACTATTGATAGATCTCCTTTTTACATCTTTATTCCTTTTCTCTTCTATCCTCTTCTTAAAATCTGATGTGTATAAATTATTCCTTTCCCTTATCTTCCACTCCTTATTTTATATCCTTATACCTCCATGAAGAGAGGCATCTCTTTGAATAGAGATAACCCCACAAATGGACATGAGTTTTAGTTAAACATTCCTTAATGATATCTCAAATTATATTCATTTTATTATTTTTATTTGATGTGTATTATATTATATTTTTAATTTATTTGTAATATTATTTATATTTATTATTTAAATGTATATTTTAATAGTTATAATATTATCTCTTAATAATTATTTGATAATTATGATAGTATTTATATTAATGTATTTTATTGTGTATCGTCAATATATATTTATAATTACAATATTATCTTATGATTGTAATTATAAATATATTAAAACGATAATATTTTCTTTTATAATTTTAATATGTATTGTGTTATTCATTTTCACTTATTTGTATCTTAGAGTGTTCTAATTTCGGGGACATGATAGTCCTCCCCTCCCAACTTTGCTTGTCCTCAAGCAAAAACATCTTAGTTTCTTCTAGGATCTCTTCTTCTCATCTATCACCAATAGTACCCAAGCTAGTCATGTTTATATATATGAGTTGAATCAAAATGTTTTATAATGATTACTCTATTTGAATGCAAATATATAAATATATTAAATGTATACTTATCTTAGATTTTCTTTTGTGATGGGGACATCACAACACTCCTAGGTCAATTGCTCTCCATGTTAAATTTATAGCTGTTGTAACCAAACAATTTTTTTTGCTTCATTAAGGCATTTTGCTAATAGTCTTAACCTTGTTAAAGAGATGTCAAAACACTGTTTTTGGGCAATTCAAGTATGGACTTTGTGTCAGTTTGATGTCTAGAAGATACTAGTAAAATTTGAAAAAAAATAAAATTAGGGTTTTTTTAAGCTCCTGGTTTAGGCCCGAAACCCTAAAAATTGAAACTTGTCGGAATTGACTAAAAATTGTTTTGATTGGCGTATTTTGCTTCACGATCACAACGGTGAAGCTAGATTCAGTTAAAACTCAATCTAAGTCTGGTGGGTAGTTTTCACTTTTTCAGATGGAGAAATGAGATTTCTGGGGTCATCAATGGCAGATGGCCAAATGTCAAATGTTGAAATCTAAGCCTAGAATGCTCAAATGAAGAATCTGTGGCGAGATAAGTGCTAAGTAATGCTTCGTCTCAGAGGAGATTTTTCGCTGGATGAAGATCATCAAAAATTTTCCCACTTTGGAGCACTAGAGCCCTTGGAGGCCAGGGGCGCCCTAGTTTTTAGAGGCCCAGATGTCAGTTTTGAGACTTGTCATTTCCAGGAAGATTTGTCAAGAATATTGTCAGCTTCACGATGAGCTATCCAGTCAGCCTGAAAGATATGTTCCACACCTGTTATGAGGAATTCAGCGGGAAACGAGGAAGGTGAAAAATGACTAACACTGGAGGGAAAAGCGTAACTTTTGAGAAAGGCACCCATTTTTTTGAGGAGTCAAATGAAGGTTTTTGATCTAACGACACCTAGGATGTTTGTCTCACATTTGCTCAGGTTTCGCAATGCATCCGTCAGCTAGTGAATCTGAGTTGCTGAATTGCCTGAGCCAGAGGCCAAACACCAGGTTAAATCTTGGTCAAAATATCAAGGAAGAAGCAAAAGAGCACATTTTGGAAAAGGCGCTTGAGCTTTTGGAACCTTTAATGCCTTTTTTTTTATGATCTCAGGTGTTCATTTTGTCCGTGTTACATTCATCTCTTCGTTGCCTGTCTCCGTCAGATCAAAAGTTGACTTAGTAGCCTATAGCCAGGGTTTTAGTGATATTTTGGCCAGTTTGAGAAATGGCTATCTTTGGGATGAAAAGAGCACATTTTTCAAAAGGCGCCCTTGAATTTCAACCCCCAGATGTTTTCAGAGGAATTGCTCTCTTGAAGTTGTTGTGTGGAATGAAGCCAGCTCCACAGTGAGCCAGTTATCTTGTCCTGAAACTTTGTCAAACAAAAGTTATGGAGAATTCAGTTTTTCCTTTGTATGGAATGAAGATGGAGGAAATTTGGCTAAGTCTGAGAAAAAGCGCAGCTTTTGCAAATGGTGCTTGGAGTTTTGAGCCCTCAGATCTTAGTTTTGTGGTCTGCAGTCTCAAGGAGTGTTTTGATCAGTTTTTGTCCTGCTCTGCAATGCAATTGTCAGCCAGTCAATCGGTGAGGTCAGGCAATTAGTGTCAGGGATTGAAGAGAGGCTCCGGAGAGGTTCAAAATACAGTTTTCATGAAAAATGGTTTAAGTTTGAAGAAAAACGCCAAAAGTCAAAGTTGATTTTTCAAAACTCAAAATCACATGTGCACCCTAAAAGAGGAATTTTAAATATTATTTCAATATTTGAATTTTGAATTTCAATTGGAGTGAACGATTTCTAGGTTGTCATCTTCAGTTGACATCTTTGCATGTCAAGTGCTTTTTCAGTTTTGCATGTCTAGTTAACTGGTTTTGCATGTTGAGTTATTATTTTGCATGTGCACTTAACTGAAGCTTTAATGCATCGCGCATGTCAAGATTTATCTCAAGATATCAAAGGATGGTGCTTTATTTAGGATTTTTAACAGAAGTCTTGAGGATGGCAATTTATTTTATGTCAAATATTAAAGCAAGGCGCTTTATTTAGGGCATATTGAGTATCAGTTAACTACTTTGAGAGCCAATCATAGGCTAGGCGTGGTTTTTTTTGAGGTCCAATCATAAGCCAAGCGCCATTTTTAGGATTTGCATGCATTTACCACGCCTTTGATGAGAAAGCCTATTTATTCAAATTTGGGCATCCATTATTCTTCTTCCCAAGCAAAGAGAAATACGTTTTTCTTGAGCAAACAAAGATTTGAAAGTGCTATAGGTGTCAAATTTCAGTGTTCTTCGTAGCAACGGATTTAGTTTGTTCAGAGGAAGAATATTCCAGACTTCATTTTTCATTTGCATGCAAGTTTCATTGAATCTCAGTCAAGCATAGGCGATTTTCTACAGAAGGAGAGTAAACAAAAAAAACAAACTTCTATCTTCTGTCTAATTTCTTCTATTCTCGTCTTAGGTATTCTTCGCATGTCAAAGAAAACAACAAAATATTCAGAATCTGATCATCCGAGTTCACATACTTCAGCGGCAGCAGCAAAACCCATGTCTTAGATTTTTTTCGAGAAAATTACCCCGCAACTTTATTCTAAAGCTCTATGCTTTTTTCCGAGAATTTCTTTGCATGTGGGTTAAAAACACATCTTTTTCAAAATCGAGTGATCTGGGTTGCCTTAGATTTCCATTGCCTACAAAACCCATGTTCCAGATTTTCTCGGGAAAAATTGCTCCGAGCGAGCTCTAGAACCCATGCTTTTCTCAACTGAAAAACCTTCGCATGCCTAGCTAAAACTCACTTTTTCGAATTTTTCTTTATTTGGGTTTGCTTTGAATTCAATTCTCTACAAAACCCATGTTTCAAAAAAATTCCGAATTTTTCTCCCTCGTAGGCTATTTTTAGCCTCATCAGGAGATATTTTAGCTTTCCGAAAAAGTTGTTAGAATATAGTCGTGTTCATAGTCAACAGGTGAGTTTTTTAGAATGCAGTTCAACCAGACTAAATTCAAGACCAAATCGGTCTTAATTCATGATTTTGTTAGAATGACTGACACAGATTTGCATCAAGTGCATCCGGAGGGTTGATTCAAACATTTTGACTGGTTCACATAGTTTCATACCTCGTATAGCTTATAGCCTTCAAAGGCCAGTTTAGAGGGTTGGACACTGTTGGAATTCCGCGTGTGCAACGAGTTCGTGTGTATTTCGCAATTAGAGTGTTCACGGTCAAGCTTCGTGGTTTTGTCATTCAACACTCTTTCATTGAGAAGAATCACGAAAAGCATCAAAAGTGTCAAGTTGCAGAAGGAACAGAGGTCATCACTCCATTTACGGAGCCGCCAAAGTCACTTAGATCCCGTGTCATTATCTTCTTGAGGATGGCACATATATTGAACTTGATACAGTACAAGCTGAGTTTGAGAAGCTGATTCGTGATAATCTCGAAGGAGATCCTGTGGCGTCTAAGTTGGATCGCATCTCAGTGATTACAACTAGTTTCAAAAGGGCAACTGAGGATGTAAAAGAATGCATGCAAACGATCAAGGATGGTGACAAAGAGTTGAAAAGGTAGGTTATCATCGTAGATAGCGTCAAAGTATCAGAGGATGGGGCAATCGACTAGTTCCTGGACGAGGTTATAGACCGTGATGAATGGGAGTGATTAGTCAGTTGTGACCTGCAGTTAGTTTTAAGGGTAGAGTCAAGAGCAGCAGTTAACTCGACTTTCAGTCTTGAGTTCTTGCTGATTTCATGCATGCACATCTCTTCCTTGGAATTATCTTCGCAGGAGTTAGACTTTCATTTAGGGTTTTCGTTAACTAATGGTAGTGTTCCAGTTAACTTGCTTTCAATAAGGACGTGCATGCTTGCACATTGTCCATTTAGATTAGATGTACCGGTTAACTGATGGTAGCTTTCCAGTTAACTGTATAGTTTGCTTTATTAGGCTTTAGTAATAAAATATTGCATGCATTGCAAGACTGTAGTTGACTCAAGGTGATTTTAGGGTTCCCTACACCTTTTGATGTCTATAAATAAGAGCTTTCAGCTCATTTGTAGCTAAATTTTGCACAAGAGAGTAATATATGCTGTGCCTACCTTGCCTGTAATATTGCTTATTCTATATCTGTTCATGAGTTTTTGCTATGATGATGAATTGTTATGCCACTCAGGTTTCATGCAGTTATTATGGTGAATGCTTATCTTACTTAGATATAGTGGCTAGTTCGATTGTAAATTGTATGCGTGTTTCGTCTATGCAATTTACTGTCCTAGTTGGCTATCCTTTGTGTTGTGTTTCTAATAAGCCTATTCAGATTGAGCAAATAGTTGTGCCCACCTTGCCTTCACGTTGAGAATTTGTACTTAAAGCTTATCGTATGATGTGTGTGATAACGAACCTATTCAAACAAGCAAATACTTTGCCCACCTTGCCCTCACGTTGTGAATCTGTACCTGGTTTATCGTATAAGAACATTCCTGCTCCATTTCCTTATGCTTTGTTTACTTGAGGATACTGGATAGATTTAAAGCTTTAGCTTTAGTTGTAGTTACTGATCTGCAAAACCAGAAAATCCTTAGCTGCAACGTTCATGGTTTTCTTAACCTTGTGCTTCTTACAGCTGAGACAAAAAGATAGGAAATAATTTAGTTTACTTTTCAAGCATTTTGTCCACACAACAGGGGAGCTTCCCCTCCTAATTTGAAGAGCACTCATTGTGTAGTGTGCATAGTTGTCTATACCAACTTGCACTCCAGAGGTGTTAGTTGTTACGCCAACAATATCTAGTCCTTAGGCTGCCATGCAAGGAGGCATTATGGTCTACTTTCATGATCACAAAGACTTTCACAATATTTCAAGAATGTTACACTATGCAAACTCCATAGCACTATACTTATGAAAACATTCTATTGGCTCTCTATGGCACTGGATTGATAATATGTGATTGCTATAAATATATACAACAGTGCAGGTCGTTGTAGATTTTGGCTTGCCAAATGCATTTGTTTGAAAGTTTCAAAGCCTTTTCAACAAATCCATTTTTTGCACATGTCATGATTATAGCATTTCATAAAATGCCATCTCTTTATGGCATTTTGGTCAACCTGCTCATGTGCCCTGTTTCTCCTTGTGATTATGGCACCTATGAGACCACATTTGTTTGAGGCATCCTACCAAGCAATCTAGGTGCCTTACCTATCCTCCAACATTTGTTATACATTTTTACTAGTCGCAGATAAAGTTAAAATACCTGACAAAAACTTCATTACATTGTGCTTTGATAGATGTTCACGCTGAATTCAAAATATTTCCATCTCCTTGTAATCACTACCTTCCATGAGATGACATCTCTTTGAGGTATTAAGTCAAACAATTAACGTGTGTAGTTAGTAAATAATAATAATAGTTTTGCTGTAATTGACAAAGTTAGTTTCTGACTATTGACAGTTACTGACGGTTGGTAGTCCTCAACCACCATCAACCATCTTATAAATTTCTCATTGTATACATGATTGGGGACTGCATGCAGCGGATTCTTGAAACATTTTGTAAAAGCCTTTGAATGAATCTAATGACATATCTTTCTGAATTGCTGTTCTATATTATTCTTGTATCTAGTTTACTGTTTGCTCTGTAATAATCAATCAAGTAGAGTTAGTAGTAAACATTTGGCATTGTCGCATATAAGAACTCTAGTCAAATACACAAATAGGAAAAAATGGCAATCTAAATGGGAAAGCCGATCAAGCAACCTATAGAAACTAATGAAGAAAGAGAAGACGAACTCACGCAGGATTTGGTAAATCTGTGGGAAATATTGGTCAAGGAGCACGTTTGGAAGGAAGCCATCAAAAGACATATTCCTCAGGACGTGATTTGGAATAATCTGCAAGTAAACAACGAAGTAGACCACTTTTTAAACCAACTGCCAAGACTCCTTGCACGACACTTCATCATTCTACAAGACCTTCAGGTAGAGAAGGAACAAGAACAACACAAACGACAGGTATTACAACGGTACGAAGAGAGGAACTGAAGGGAGGAAGAGGAACGTGATACCAGCCAAAGACATACTCTTAAGAATTAATGCCCTTACAGCCTAATAAAGATGGAAAACAATTTCCAAGCGGTCATGAATCAACAGAGGAGAGAATTAGGATGTAATGAACCACTTTTTGAGTTTTTAAGATTTATCCTAAAAAGATCAATATACTTATTGAATAAGACATCTAACAAAATAATAATTTGGGCATAGAGAGAAAATAAATGTAAAACCTTTCTTATTTCTAGTTTTTATTTATGAAATATGTGCAATTATTACTTAAGCTGAAGAATCTAAATAATACAAAGATATAAAGCCACTGCATTACCACCTTTGGCCTTTTAACTCCAAGAGTGAAGCAAGAGAATGTCTCACAACCAAGGATGCCCTTAGAGCATTCCTTCCCAGCCTGAGAGCGGCCAACCAACACCTGTGGAAATGACCCCCTTGGCCCTCGTTGGCAGACCTACAGTCATACAAGAGGGTGGCCTACTGTGAAGGTTCCCTAGTATCTGCTCTCCATTGGGTGTTAATAACTCTTCTTCCCTCATGAGTTGAATGCCAATCTGATAATTCAATGGTGATTGGCTATTCAATTAGATTGAAGCTAAGATACATGTGTTTATCCTTAGAACTATCTATAGTATATTATGTACAAATTCAATAATAATAATAATGCTTAGATTTCTGTATGTGAAAGCATACCAATTCGCAGCCCCTAGACAACACGTCTGGGCAGAAACAAGGTGATGACTGTCACAATCTCTAGGCTAAACCGACGCTCTTGAATACACAAATCTTTTCATCGATGCCCCCCCTTCCTGCGCACAAGGATCATAAATACTGAGAACCGATGGTTAGAATGGTGGCGTCTCATCGACATGAAGAATCACGTCTTTAGACATCGCGTCTTTTTTCCCATGTTGCGGCTGAGGGAAAAGTCACGACTCTTTGAGTGATTAACGCCTCCTTAGATAATAATCATTTGCTAAGGTAAAAGAGAATATCTCAAAATCGTAATTAGCTTATATTTAAATTTATAATGCTATTCATTAGGAATAAAGTGACGTATTAAAGATAATACTTTTATAACATTCAAATATAGAATAAACAAGTAACAAAGTATATCATATGATTATAAAAGAGGATTATGACATAGGAGGTCACTATGGATAAAAGAACAAAGAGAATGATGGAGAAGATTGTAGGGAATTGTCAAAGACATTGAAGGGTTCTTGACAAAAAGCTCGAGCTCATCGAGGAGTAAGAGTCGAAGCATCATCTGAAACTATAGTTGGAAGGAGAGGACAACCTTTAAAACCGAAGAACATATGAAGAGAGAGTGGGAAGAAATAGCAAGACAACTACAACTCCTTGACGAAGTGTACGAAGACCTCGCCGACCAAGTGGGAAGGCCGATGTACGGTTAATGTCATACAAAGAAGAGGGTGAAGGAGAGCGTAGAGAAGAACTAACCAAAACATATGAAAGTAATATACGTCGTATTAAAGAACTATTAATCTCAAAAGAACCAAGAATTGGAGGAACTAAGCCGAAGACCCTTGGACATAGGGAGTATAGAAATGATCCAAAGGGAAACCTTAGTGGAAGGAATGCTGATGGTGTTCAAGAAAGTAAACTAAAACTAAGTTGCCTATCTTTTTGATCAGTTAAGAGCACAAGGTTTATAAAACTCAAGCGCCGTAGTTGAGATTTTTTTATTAAGGAATTTCAACTATGACTAACCTATGCTAATGACGTTTCTATTTTCTCAAGTAAACACAAAGCAAGAGAAATAGAAATGAACAAAGTTTGATTCTCTGACAAAGTACTTAAATAAACTCTTTCTCAACATACATCTACTTACTTTCAATGCAAGCTGAAATTAAGATCACATAAGTATAACATAATTAACAGAAACTTGAGACATTATATCAAGGCAAAAGAGGCTCAAGACTTCATTTCTCAAATTTTTGGAACAAAGATTACACTAAACACATGCACGGAACAAGAATTTGCAGCTAAAAGAGACTTGCAAACTTGTTCTTACACAAAGTGAACAGCAACTACAATACAACAACTTGAAGGCAAAATAAGCACAGTAATTTGTTATCACTAGTACGGTTGAAAATAAATGAGCAAGGCTGCTCTTATTTATAGCCAATCAGAGGAGTAGGGAACCCTAAAATCTCCTTGCTTTTACAACTAAGACTTGCTCAACAAGCAAGCTTTATTTCTAAAACTAGAAGAAGATAACATCTAACACCTAAGAAAGCAGGAAAAACAGGAAGTGCCAACTATTACATTTTATCTTCTTTCTCTTCTTCAAAGACTCGATAAGAATTGTTTCGAGAATAGAAAGAAAGCGGAAAGAAAGCTTCTAGAAGAAAGCTACTTTAAATCTCGATCGCATCCACTAAAAAGTTAGAAACTATGTCTCTGTCAAGTGCATCAATACTATCAATAGCAAAGTTTCGCTTTTCTAAGATATTCTCTCCATCTGCAATTGATCTCAGGAAATCTTCAACCTCATTGGCCGCTTTCTCAAACTTTATTGACATCATGGAAATGTGACTCATTCTACCGCCAATTGAATTGCCGCCATCACTGCTGCAAACAATGCTCTAAAACTGGGCTTGCACTTCATCAAGTTTGACATAGGAACCATCATCATGGTGACACCGAGCAGGGATCTCTGTAATAAACTCATTTATGAACACAAAAGCTTCAACCGCCCTTTGCTTGTATGCAATGAACTCCTCAGCCATTCTCTCATAGGTTCTCACCTTGAAGTTGTGACGCTCTTTCCATGCAAGGATTTGCCTCTTGTCTTCTCTGGAAACTGTTGAGCCATAAGCTGTATCTAAATCTGCAATGATGATTTCATGCCTAGGCTTTACCTCTGCCATTGTTTGTTCAAATTCTTGCAGGCCTTGACGTAAGTTATGAGCATTATTCCTCAGCTCAAACATTTGTGCAAGGATTTCTTTTCCTCTGATGATAAATCCCTCAATCCATTCTTGAGTTTGTTTCTCACATATTACCAGCTGTCTCAACTGATGATGATCAGCTGGCGTCTCTAAAACTTGGGGCAACAACTGAGTAGACTATGAAGTGCCATGGACAAGGTTAGAAATGTAAAGCCTGAGTTGTCGTATTTCAGCTTTGAGGGCTGCCTTGTCTTCTCCATCTTTGATCACTCTTTCTTGAAGGCTTTTAGATACAACTCTGAACATACTAACTTCCGCATGTCTGATGCTTTTGCCAAGATTTTCCTTCACCATCATGAAGTCATCTAGATCCACTTCATCTCTGTTTCTATCTTTAGGAGGTGTAACAATCTTCATGATCATCTCACCATCAGGATTTCTCTCAAAGTGGATTTGTCTCTTTGCTTTCTTCTTAGGTGCT
This sequence comes from Sequoia sempervirens, assembly GCA_007258455.2. Classification (NCBI taxonomy): domain Eukaryota; kingdom Viridiplantae; phylum Streptophyta; class Pinopsida; order Cupressales; family Cupressaceae; genus Sequoia; species Sequoia sempervirens. The sequence continues at coordinate 189,173 of VDFB02329605.1, read as the reverse complement.
TCCTTATAGATGTTGTCTAGATCATCAAAATTCAACTGATATGAAGGTCTTCTCCTTATCCTTCCCAAGGAGCACTCAAGCCAAGATACGGTAGTATCTCTACTAACTTCCTTGGGAGGTTCAATTGCAACTTCTTCATCTTCTTCAATCTCCAGATCAATGTGAATTGGCGAAGACCTTGGCAATGTGTCAAAGGCACGTCTTCTGTTTCTTTTTGAGGTATGGGCTCTTCTGGAGGAGCTTCTGTTTCAGTTGTTGGCTGCTCTTGAATGACTATACCTGAGAAGTCCAACCTTCTTACATTTTTAGTTGACTTGCTGCCCTTTACACCTTCTTGAGACTGACTTACACCTTTCCCTTTCGATTGTGCTCTGGAAGAAGAGGGAAGTGATAACTGTACCCTTGGCGGCTCTGTTGCTGGTATGGATTTCTTCCTCTTGAGGACTAGGAAAACCTTGTTGTGCTTGAGTACTTGTTTTTTCTTCAACAGAGAGGGACTCTTTGTTAACCCAAATTGACCTGTGGAAGGGGCTGATCTTCAATTCGCTTCCGAGTGTATATTGGGAGAAGTACATCTCCATCATCATCTGATAACCCTTCGATATCCTCTGCTAAGTAGTCTTTCATTTGATGAAGAGTGAGCCTGCTATAACTACGCCTCTGCACCTCGAACTCATCTCTACAGTTAGACCAAAAATCTTCAAGAGCGGGCAAGTGAGCATAGTTCCTCTCAAGTCGGGCAACAAAGACACCATGAGGGTCATATGATCGTCTCTCGTTGTAAGGCTTGAGACCAAGTTTAGACAACTCATCCCCCATGGATTTTGCATTTGCTGCTGATTTGCATGTATGAATTCCCAATCCTAATGGAAAACTAAGGGCGGGTTTCTTTCTATTCCTCAAGACTGTGTGAACATCATGTGCTTGCCTTAGGAATTCCATGAAAACAACTTCATCTGATGGGTACCTTGGCAACATGAGTGGAGCACTGGAGTAGCCATAGACCCTGAGGTAGGTGAAAGTAGGAAACTATATAAACCAATCTGCCCACTCTGCAATTGCTGCCCTGGCGATGGATGAGATACGGACGTGCAACTCATTGTCCAGGGCTCGTACTGTGTGTATCAGGAAAGCCTCGTTCACCCTCTTGTAATGATGTAGTGACTTCGTGAACTCCATTTGAGGGTAGTAGTTGTAGACATGTTGTACATTCAAGGACCCCTCAGTGTTCAACCCTCTGAATTGACCTTGGAAGGCCACTAGGTAGACTAGGTAGGAAACCATATGGAATTCATGAATTTGGAAGTACTCTGTTATTTGTTGATGGAGGTTGTCACTGATTAAGGTTGCCCAATCATAGAATTCAGTATTCTTCATGATGTGAGGTATAACATAGAACATCCAGGGTTGAAATTTCGTAGCATCTTCTTGTCCAGTGACTCTGTTGAGCAAGGTGATCATTATAGCAATTTCATCTTTGAACTGTCCTTGCCCAATGTTCTTTGGCAGAGCCTTATGTTTTTCCTTCATCCACTTTTGTGCAATCTTCTTACTGTATTTGTCCTTGTGCATCTCCCATATCCTTTCACATTCTCCTTTAGAAATAGTCACACTTTCAGGCCAAGGAGGAATTGAGAAGCATTTCTTGATCATGTCAGGTTTCAAACTGCAAATCAATCTGCCATCTACTGATTGAACCTCCCGTATCGTCGGATTGTAATGCTTGATGCAAGCGATTACAAATTCCAAACTCTACACTAAAATAGGAATGGATGCTGCTGCGAGAAGTCCAGAGTGCCCTAGGTTTCTGATTGTAGTGTTACCTGCGTTCTTCAAAGCATATAGTTCGAACACTGGCTTGATGTGATGCAAGTCAGTCTCAGCTGTTTTGATGAAGTCATGGTATAGTGCTGACTTGGTCTTGAAATAATTGGGAGTGTATTCCATTCTGAAAACCTTGAAGAATGACTATAAACTCGCCTATGTTCAGGCAAGTTTTGAGCAACTTACTATTTTTAGAATGCTGGTTTTTCTTCTTCAAACAGACAAATTTTTCGAATTTTTTTTGAGATATAGATTTTGCTCACAATTTCATTGCAAGACAATCCAGATCGTTCGTTTTTGAAAATTTTGAGTGGAGATTGAAAAAGCAGCAAACCCTAATTTCTTCAATTTTTCATGAAAAAAGCTGGCACCTGGGTTTTGTTCAGAATAAAATTTGGAATGAACCCAGTTGATCAGCTTTGAAAAATACTAAGGGCTGATTGAAAAAGCAGCAAACCCTAGGATTTGAAATTTTCTTGAAAAAAAGCTATAAGATGGGTTTTCTTCAGAAGAATGTTTTGAGAGGACCCAGATGATCAAAATTTGAAAACTCTTATGATTTCTTTGACATGCAAGGAAAAAGCAGTTGCTGCAACTTGAGAAATTTCTTCAAAAATTATTTAGAATGATGAGATGAAAAGACCCAAATAACTGAAAATTGAAATCCTTGACCTTCTTCAAAAAATTGATGTTCTGGATTAAAAAAATCATGAAAAAGCAAGGTCTTATGTTGCTGGTCTGAAAATTAATGAAGAATTTCTGAAAAATCAGCAAGTTGAAGCCTTGAATCTTGAAAAGGAAAACTTCAAAGTTGCTGCCTCTCTTCAATTTGGACGCCACCTGAAAAGAATAATGAAAATTGAATGATAAAAGCCTCCTAAATAAGCCTTAGGCTTGAGAAAACCCTGCTTTCTTTTTGCTTTTATTTACAAAACCCTAAAATCTGCCTATTCATTGAACTTGGTCATTCATTCTTCATCTTGCAATTTTGAAAATTTGAAAATTTTGAGTAAGGCATGGTATTTTGGGCGCCCTTCTTGGCTAGAGGCGCCAATTTCTCCTAGACTTAACCATTTTTTTGAGTTTTTCAACTTTTCTATGATTTTGAACCCTGCTTTGATTCTAATCTCCGACTTCTAGATTGATCTGATGGACGAGCTAAATGATTCATTGTGAAGCCTGATCGAATCTGAGAAGATCATTCTAGAGGGACCTTCAACTAAAAACTTCTTTTAATCCTTCAAAATCATGGGCGCCCATCTCCTTCTGGGGCACCCAACCTTCACAATGTTAGCCATTTTTGTGTTATTCATTTTCTCCATTTGCCTTTGATCTTTTGACGAATCCTCGATTTCAGGAGCTACACTGATCCGATTTACTGACCGTCAGATTCATTGGATAGCTTGAAGGATTTCAAGATGGGTCTTCTAGGAGCTGCATCTCCTGAAAACTGAATCTAAGGCATCAAAAGCTTGGGCGCCCCTGGCAAGCTGGGGTGCCCAACTTCACCAGAGTTAGAATATTTTTTGTATCTTTCACCTTTGCTCTTGACTTCTATAGGCCCTTAAAAACTTGGGCGCCTTTCTCCTTTTGGGGCGCCCAACTCCTCCATACTTAGCCATTTTTGCTCTAACTTTCATCTTCAAACTTGATCCATCATTCTATACCTTCAGCTTGATCTGGATTTTCCAGAGATTGACAAGTCTGATGATCTGACGAGGACATCCATTACGAAGCTGACTGAATTCTGAAGAGATTGAGCTCATCTGCAAACCCTAACTGTTGAGGTTGACCTCTCAAAAGGCTGGGCGCCCCTGGGCACCTGGGGTGCCCAAAGTTCCCAAACTTAGAATATTTTCGGTGATTTTCATGGTTTGTATTCAGCTTCTTGGTTGAAACCTCCCTATTTGATCTTGAATTCCGGGTGACTGGTTGATCTGATGATGACGTTGTCAGACTTACTGCGGAGCTGAGAAGAATTTGAACAACTTTGCTTGGAAGCACGAACCTTGATTTCTCCATTTGATGTCCTAAAAAGTTGGGCGCCTATCTCCTTTTGGGGCGCCCATGGCTGGCAGACTTAGTCATTTTTCTGCAATTTTCACTTCCATCCTTCATCCTTCGTGCATGTTCACCATCTCATCTTTTGTTTAGTGCTTGAATGTTGAATCTAACGCTTGACAGCTAACTGGCCTTCATTGATGACTTTGAAGTTCTCGGAATGCTTTCCGAAATTGAAAAAGCAGAATAGACCCAGTAGGAAAAAACTGATCGTTTTGTGATTCTGACTGCACCAGCCTGATGAGGAAGTATTTTAAGCCAATCAAAATCAGTTTGAACCTTGGCGGACAAACTTTCTATTTTTTAAAAAAATTGCCAGTATCCGTTTCGAAAGAAACCTAGAAAAAGTTACTATTTTTGGAAAGTTTCTAAAAATAGTAGTTTTCCTAAAAAGTAGGGGTGAAAAACCGAGATCTGGGTTTTGTAGATTAGGTCGCCCTGAGTAGACCCAGATCGTCGAATTTTGGAAATTTCAAGTTTTTACTCCTCATGCAAGACATGCACACCCCAATTTTGACCTTTTTGACAAATTTGACAAGATTTTTGCTCATTTCTTCAAAATGCCCAAGTGTAGCAAAATTTTTAATTTGGGGTACAATAGGATGCATTGTGAAGCCTGATCAAATCTGAGACAATCATTCTAGGTATCATTTAGTCGGAATCCTTCATCTGATCCATCAAAAAGATGAGCGCCTCTAGCTAAGAGGCACGCTTTTCATTCCAGTGTTAGTCATTTTTCAATCTTCCCCTTTTCTCATTCAATCTCCCGTATCAGGTGCTAGACAAATCTTTTAGGTTGGTTGGATAGCTCATCGTGAAGCTGACAGTATTCTTGACATGTCTCCTTGGAAGTGACAAACCTCAAAACCAAAATTTGGGCCTCTGAAAACTAGGGCGCGCCTGGCCTCCAGGGGCTCTGGTGCTCCAGAGTTATAAATTTTTTGATGATTTTCATCCCAGCAAAAAAACTCCTCTGAGACGAAGCATTATTTTGAACTTATCTCGCCATAGATTCTTCATTTTAGCGTTTTAGGCTTAGATTTCAACACCTAGTCTCTGGCCATCTGCCATTGACAACCTCAGAACTCCTAACTTTACATCTGAAAAAAGCGAAAACTACCCACTAGGCTTAAACCGAGTTTTAACTGAAACTGACTTCATCATTGTGATCGTGAAGCAAAATAAGCCAATCAAAACAATTTTCAACCAATTTTGACAAGTTTCAATTTTTAAGGTTTCGCAACCTGAAACAGGGGTGCTTGAAAACCCTATTTTTCATTTTTTTCAAATTTCACTAGTATCTTCCCGAGATCACACTGACACAAAGTTCATACTTGATTTGCCCAAAAACTGTGTTTTGACATCATTTTAACAAGGTTTAGACTCTTTTAAGCAAAATGCCTTAATGAAACAAAAAAATTGGTTTGGGTACAACAGCCATATAGGGGCTTGCCTTACTCAAACTGGGTAAGTGTTTCCACTTTCCATAATGACAAATGCCAATAAATAAATGTTAATAGAAAGGAAGGAATGATGAAATCACAAAGTGCTACAACTCACCACCCTTCAATGGCTTCCTTGAAGGATTGAAGTCATGCACATCACCTCAAGGATTTGGATCTTGCTTGCTCGAATGCTTTGGAGACCTGTAATAGGGGTTAGCCTTCACAAAACAATGATAAAATGATAACATGAACTCTCATACACTTTGACATGATGCTTGGATCTTGAATTGCTGCAATAAACTTTGAAATGCTGCTGTTGACAATAATGCTTGATCATAAATTCTCTTCCAAATTGTGTTCTAGTTTCAAATGGTGAAAAGACAAGGTATTTATAGGCATTTATTTAATTTCCCGAAAATTAGATTCCAATAGCTGACCTTTGCAAGTGGAAATTCAACTGTTACAACGCCACCACCGACATATCCAAATTTGGAGGGGAACGAAGTAGCAAGACAGTGCTCCCATTGGGCGAATGAGTCCTAGTCCTATTTTTCGGAATTTAAGGTGTTAGGGGCAAAGTATTAGATGAATGCATTTATTCAATGCTTGCAATCCTTCAAAAATGGTAAAAGTATGTAGAAACCCCTATTCTCACTTTCCCTGAAACTACTTGTTTTTTCTTGTTTTCGGACGTTTTTGGTTTTTTTGTGTTTTTGCATGAACAAATGAAAGTTGCGATTTTTGAAAGAAAATGCTAATAAATCTTTAATAAATACAATAAGTCCAGATCTAACATAAAGAGACTCTGAAAATGATAGCTATTGATTTTATTATTGTTCTACAGCCATTTCAATAACAGATCTCTGAGATTTAGACAAAGATGAGACAAAATATCAGTCAAAAACCTGATTTGCAGCATCCTGTCTTAAGCATGAATGGTACGGCCAGATCTCAGCAATGTCTTTCCCCTGCCTGTGTTCGCCTGAAATGCCTTCACTTGCCTGGGTGCCAATGTTGATGAAGTGAAAGGGCTTAAAGAAGAGGCGTTTTTAGTCCAGATGCAAGGACGCCTTCCTCTGCAGCTGGTACGGCTCTCAATCAGCAATAAATGACAATACGGATCTGTAACAGCAGTAAAGGAAATTTGTACGGCCTTGAAAGATGTGTCCCAAGCTTGGAAAGTGGGCGCCTAGAATGAATGACCCTTCCCAGAAGAGTTTCCAACCAAAACCCTGATAATATTTCCGACTGTGAAGCTCTATGATAACTTCTAGATGAAGATATCTCTCTGAAAGCAATAGATCAGCTGGTATTTCACAGCCTCTGAACTGCAACACTGAAGATGGCTCGTTCTCCAATGCCAAAACGAAAACTGGAACCCTTGGCTCTATTCTCAGAAGAAGACTTGATCAAAAATTTGATTTTTAACATAATGAGCACAATTCCCAATGAAAACCCTTATATCCCTCAAAAGTTTGACTTTTCTCAAAAAGGCATCATTTAAATAAATTCGAACTTTTCTTTTTAATTTTTCAATAGTTTTCAAAAGCACTTTTTAATTATAAATTATAATTAAAAAGTGGCCCCCTTCAAAGTTGGTCGACCCCTTTAGCAAATCACTTAAGTTATAATATTTAATAATATTATAACTTTATAATATAAGCTCCAGATAATTAATATTTAATTTAACAATTAAAATATTAATATCTCCCTCAAAATATGTCCGATTCACGAACCGTCTGAAGCTGGTGAATAAGTGATTGATTCTGCACATGACCAAACCATACTGCTAAAAATAGCAGGGGTGCTCCGCTGAATGACAAATACTGCTAAAAATAGCAAGTCAGGCAAAAGACGTTCGAATGAGCCCGAACGAAAGCCAACTGGTAAATTTTGCCGCTCTGAAGCCAAGCCAAGCTCCAACAAGACCCTCTATCCATCATATCAGCCTACGAGGGTCGCATAATAGGCTAATCATAAGCTCTGAGAGATGTCAACTGGAAGGGGACATGACAAAGTAGGCCTTAGATGCATAATTTAGGAAATTAGGGGGTCAAATCAGGCTCAATTAGGTCCAATAAATTAAGGGGGACAAAACATAGTGTGAAATTGTTAAGGGTGACAATTTCCGACACTACAACTTCTAACATTATGGTCATTTGTGCTCATAATTATTTATGGACAAGTATCAATCGTAATTCAAGAGAAGAATATCACTCTATGGACTTCTAGCGCTATGGATGTCTGTGCCACTTTTGATGGAAAGAATAGAAGATATAGCAAAGGATGTTCTCTTATCATTCTTAAAAAGAACCGGCAAGCCAATGGGAAACTTTAACTTCTCGTGGTAATTCCCTTAATTATTGCATTCATTTCTTAGGATTACAAGTTATAAAAATAGGATCAATTTTACTATAAAGGGTGAACATATCACATTATTCTGCACCTTGGTAATAGACCTTAGCATTATGGTTTTGTGCTAGTTTTCATGGAAGGCATAGTAATAAAATATTAACTCTTTGCTTGTCTTTTCGGAGAAGAACCATTTTTAAGATTAAATTTAACTGTTCCACTAAGGATAACGGTGTGAGCAAGCTAAGACAGGACACAGGGTTTACTTTTTAGGGAATCAATAGAATCTCAAGAGTTGACTACAATAAGCTTTAAACATTCAATCAAATGTCATACCTTAAAATTCTAGTGCAGTCCCAAATTTTGGTGTTGCAGATTTCATCTTTCTTGGAAATTTTCAAAATTTGAAAACATTGACATGATACTAGTTGAAGTGTAATTTCTTCAGTAGAACAATTATACATCATCTTTTGGAATTTCAAAATAAAAGGAAAAGCATTTGACATTACATACTATTAATAATCATGATATGTTCCTTTGAGTGGAAGAATTTCATGGCACATCTTTGATCCTTTCAAAAATGTTAAACACTTAACATTGTACTTGTATAAGCATGACGTGTTTCCTTGGGTAGTCTTTTATGCACTTCACTATTTTTGGAATATGAATATTCTTAACACATTCAGTGTTATATTTTTATAAGCATGACCCAAAATATCGCATATTTTGTAATTTAAAAATTCCATGAACACTGGTTAATGGACATTATAATCTATAAATGCAATATCTATCTTTGAGTGGTGTAGTTACATATTTGATATTTCACCCTTGTGAATTTTCAAACTTCTAAATGTTTATATTTGTACTGGTAAGCATAGCATGTTAACGTTGGCATTGTTGAACAGACAATCATAAACTTTTAAGCATATCTAACGGTTGTTTCATGCAGAGGAAGTTGCTCTTCAAAATTTGAGAACAAGTGGGACTAAGCCATCCAAGCTTTTTTATCAGGGCAGTGCTTACCCCATTTCATATTCTCTGAATGGCAGTTTATGTCAACCACTATCATCAAGTGGCAGACGAAGTAGTGTCTCTGTGAGTGAAAATACGATAATGAATATCCCGACTTCGGCATCAGTAATCAACTCAATGAGTTCAGCTTTGGGGAAAGCCCAGAAGAGTTTGTTGAGTACTCCACTAAATTTTCTGGGAGGGTACGTGCATTCATATAATTTAGCTTTTTCTGTGTTGTTACAATATCCTTTTGAAGAAAATTTGAAGAAACTTATGTTTAATTTTGTTTCTGTGAATGTAGTTGATTTACTTGTTTTATTATAGCACTTACACTTGTGCTTGGAAGATACAAGCCCAAGAGAAACAAATTTAGAGAAATAACTTTAATGGTGATTATCTAGATTGTGCATCCCCACTAAGTACTTAGGGTACGCAATGACCAAGATCCATTAATTACTGACCATACATACAATTGCAGAGGTAGGGAGGTTGAAATGGCCAATTCAGTTGTTCCATAGAAGCCCTAATATCCTCATGGCTTGTGGTATTTTATGATCATTGACACTTCCAAGAGAACGTCTGACTTTATGCTTCCACCGCCTACTGCAACACCACACATGCAAATGTCCTTAGTACTGAAAACTCTCTGCTAGAGCATGAGATTAATCCATGGATGGCAAATAGTAAATACAATTCTTGAAGGGGAACTAAGGATGCTCACTTCCCTACTGGATGTCTGATGCCCAATTGCTTTATATTTCTGAGAAGAAAACAACAATTGATGAAATAAGATCATGCCTTAGTATTAAGGAGGCATATAGGAACCTATTGTAGAGGATGACATGTATATGTGATTATTTAACATAATAGGGAGAGAGGCACAGAAGCTAGCTTCAACCTTGTTGCACCAATGGCATAAAGGTCAAAAGGGGTGTCTATACCAAAGTTATTCATTTTGGCATAAATACTGGTTAAGGTGAATCATGCAACCAGCAAGAGCCACATATCTCTTATCCCATTAACTCATCTTACAAATACTTGCTTACCATCTTCTTCATCTCCTTGATCACAGGCCCAAAAGATAATCTCTTCAGGGTTGTTATAAGTGGGTATGATGCAAACATAATTTATTCACTTAATAATATCATATTATGCAATTGAATTCATCAATAAGATTGTATAATGCATCATAGTTTTCAGATGTTATTACTAGGCATCAATATTGTAAAATACCATCATTTCAAACATGAAAATATATAAGAGTGAAGATACAAGTTTTTACTACATTTGTAATATGAAGAAGGGTAATAACAACTTGAATTTGGGGAAACTCCCTTTTGGGATCAAGAACAACTGCTATTGCCATCTTACACCAATCACTTACAATCTGCAGCATTGTTCTGAAATTGCTTAAGAGTGCTTTATTTGAAAATTTGTAAATTTTCAACTGCAAGTTGAAACATACAATTTAGTGGTCTCTTTTGATGGAAAATACAGATCTAGCTAGTTCTTTGAGTTATTGCAGTCCATTTTGGTGTAGGAACAACACAAGGCACGATTGGAAACTGCTTTTATTCCTTTTGGAACACATAATTACAGATACAAAGATATGTGTTCAATTTGGAATAATTACAATTCAATTCCTTAATTGATGAAAATGGTAGGGTGGATTCCTCTGGTTCTGATTACATTCCTCTGGGATTTCAAAAATAGCCTCAGAGGATGATTTAAGATTGCATCTCCTTCAGATCCCTGGTTTGTAAATGGACAGTGAATCTTTTTTTTTTTAAGTTACAAAATTCTTTGCCTCACTTATTCGTGGTGCTGGTGGTATGTCCCAAATGGCGCCTTCAGTTACTTCTGGTTTCTTTAACCAAGAATTGACCTGGCCAGAAACTGAATGATGGTCTTCAATTTCCATTGACCATGAGATGCATCTGTTCAAAGCCAAACCACATAAACTATACAGAAGCAGAAACCGTGAAAAAATCATGGAATGTGTCTGTCAATGATCTGGTTCAGATCAGATTGCTGGTTTTTGCTCAGTTTGAGAGAATTGGATGGCACACACTTCAATGAGCATGGTTTGTATTTATCACCAAATGGGAAAGATAGAAGGTGGTTGTAAATTAATTGTTACTTTTTAGGCATAATTAATGTGGTGTTTACCTCATTAGTACAGATGTAACATTGTCTAACATTATATTATATCTAATATGTTTTTTTCATGGTTACCAGCACAATTACTGAGGCTAGTTCAATTATGAAGAAACTGCAGGTTTTTGAAAAAAGCATGAGTAAAATGCAATTTTTTTTGAAAAAACCACAGTGTATTCATATTATTAAACTGGTTTTTAAAATTTGCCTATAAAATATTTGTTTTTCGAATTTTAGCCAAAACCTCATTTTTTCATTGCAAGTTTGCATTTTTTCATTGCAAATTTGGATTTTTCCAGAACAAATTTGTATTTTCCCAAATTAATCAAATATTGGATCATTTAGGGCACACTTGAGAGCACTCATTCTTCAGCTAATATTCTGCATTATAAACTTGATTTTGATTTGGTTGAATTTAAAATCCAGAATCATCTGCAAAGAATTTGTGAATATTAGTGATGGATTACCTACTAAAAGAATTTAAGAATGTATTACCTTACAGTTTAGATCATTAAAGTTTGCAAAAAAGACTTTAGCATACAAAGTGTGTGCTTTCATTCTCAATTTCTGGGTTACTTTTGTTTACCAGATTGGTTGGGAGAATGGAAACAACTTTACGTGGTTCTGCTCATGATATAGGTTGGCTGCAATGCACCTATCCAATTAATCCTGTTCAGGATGGTACAGATAGGTTTATGGAGCTGCTTTCAGTGACAAGGTAGCTTTCATCTCTCATCGTCATTTCTAATAACAGTCAAGAAATACTAAACCTGTTTCCAGGCTTGAATAGGCTGTGTATATTTCTCTCTTCAGCTATGACCTCATTTGACCATTACGATTGTGTCATCTTCTCCTCAGAAATGGTGTACACATATTGCCTGACAAATTTGTGTATTTTTTGATTCCTGGTAAGTTCTTTGTGACCTATTATGATAAATGCCTTAGTTTTTCAAATTCCCTGAAACAGGTGAATATTTATCCATCTTTTCTTTGTTATGACAGGTCTTTTTAGCAACCATTTTCCTCTCTGTTTTATTGATACCAAAAATTTCTTGTCAAAATTGGGTTTGACATGCCATATTGCTAAGATTAACAGTGAGGTGAGTGCTGTCATTTAAGCCATTCGTTCCAAGTTCATTTGAAAATGACTCTGTTAAAATAAAGAGAGAATATAGTTATGTATTGTGTTGATAATGCAGGCTTCAGTGAAAACCAATGCCCAGGAATTAACAAAACAAATTGAAAATCTGTATTTGAACCATGGAAAAAAAGTATTAGTTCTTGGTCACAGCAAAGGAGGGGTGGATGCAGCAGCAGCTATGTCTATGCATTGGACTGACCTGAAAGATAAGGTTGCAGGATTGGCATTGGTGCAAAGTCCATATGGTGGCACTCCTATTGCTTCAGACCTTCTTCGGGAAGGCCATATCGCAGAAAGTGAGAAAAGGATAATTTTGGATCTTCTAATGCGCAAATTCATAAAGGTACATCTGCTGCAGTAAGTTCAAACAGAATAGATCTACATTTATTATTAAGTTCTCACTTTAATGTAACTTCTCTTCTGAAAGATCCATGGATTGTCATGAGTTTTGTGATGATGTTTTTCATTTAGATTGCTAACAAAATTCTGCTCCTTGTTGTGGCTAACAAGTTTAGTGGCTTGTATTTTTCCTCTATGCCTATCTGGTAGCATCTCTTAACTAGGTGGGATCTATTCTAAGTCACAAGGTTTGAATTCAAATTCGAGTTCAGCAACATTGAAATTCGGATGAAATTTAGCAAGAAAAAAATTCGAAAAGTAAAAAATTCAGATTAAATTCGCCATATGTAAATTTGATCTTTTTTAAAATATAAATATATTCACAAAATGATTAAAATACTTTTAACATTCACAAATAGATTTATAAATTAAATAATATTTTGGGGAAAAAATTGGCAAACCGAAAGTATAAGATTTTTTGAAAAAATTGCATTTAAAAAATACGTAAAAACAAGTAGAAAAAGAGACAAAAACTCCTTGTTTTTGAAATTTAAAGTCATTTCCATAGCATAGAGATATAGAGAGCATATAACTTCCATATACAATAATAAATACAAGCATACACATATTAGAGATTGTGCCATATATTTCTCTCAATCAAAATCTGTCCATTTGTTTTTCTGATAGTTTGTATTAGAGCAAGTAAGGATATGCTAAACTAATTGGTGAAGGAGAAGAAAACCAAAGATGAAATTGTTGTGTGAGTGTCGATTATCATGAATGTTGTGTAAGTGTGGACTGTTATAAATTTGAATTGTTTTTTATTATGGGAAAACAGGTTTTGAGGGGGACCTAAAACCCCTTACAAACAGAAAAAAAAAGGGGATCTAATCCCCACCAAAAGGCAGCTGCAAGAAGATAGAATCACAAACCATCAACAGCCCAACAGCAGCGGCCGACCATAAGATACACTAGACTACTTAAGCTGAAAACAATAGTTTTGAAGGGACCCAAAAACCCTTAACAACCAGGTTTTTACCGAGACCTTGAACCTAAAAAAACAACTAGGTTTTTGTAGGGACCTTGAACCCAAAACAGGTTTTGAAGGGACCTTAAACCCTTTACAATCAGGTTTTGACAAGGACCTTAAACCCAAATAATAGAACTTGAGCACAACTAGGATCTGTCAAGCAACAACAAATCAGCCGCTCAGTATTACTAACTCTGAGCCCAAGAAACCAGTAAGCAGAAAAACCAAACACCCCACCTCAATAGGGGTTTTGGGAATCATAGCCAAAGCTTGTGAAGCATTAGCCATCCCATATCACCAACCATCCTGAATTGCCAACCCAACCTCTACCTCTAAAAGAGAGGGCTCCCCTCTATAGGAGAGGATGAAATGAAACCCCTTACCACCAAACCTCCATCTCTCCAAGCCATACAAGCTCCACCTCAATAGGAACCAACACTCCACCTCAAAAGGAGCAATCTCCCCCTCTATAGGAGACAACAACTGAAAATTTTGACGGAAAACAACTTCAATAGAAAGGGTTGACATAACATCCCCTAGCAACACAAGCATTGGGTACATGAAGGAAGAAGCAAAAACCTTCTCAACAAGCTCACACCATTGAGTCCAGGAAGAACATAACCCATCCAACAACAAACAGGCACCAACCTTTATAGAATGACCAAGGTGTCCCTAGCACCCTTGAAAAAATAGAGGGCAGCAAAAATTCCCTCAAACAACAGATTTGACTGAGAAATTAGATAAAATTTTATGCACAGACCACCGAACATCATTGACATCGAAAGGGCAAACGTAGCTCCCTTAAGTCATCTAGGTCTTCATGATATACATAACATACACCCCAACCCACAACTTTTTAAAAAGAATAGGGGCTTCCACAGCTCCCAAGAACAAAACTAACTCCTTCAACAAGACTTTTATGCACAGTCCAATCATTAGCATTGACATCAAAAGGGCAAACGAAGCTCCCTTAAGAGAAATAATCATCTAGGTCTTCATGATAGACGTAACATACACCCTATCCAACAAATTTTTAACAAGAACAGGGGCTTCCATAACTCCCAAGAAATAGGGGACCACATAGAAACCAAAATTCCACTCAACAGAAGGAAGGCAACCACAGACCACCCCCAACCTGGGCAGAAGCACAGAAACCAACTCTAGGAAGCAGCAAAATCCAGAGAACAAAGGCACCCAGCTCGCAGCACAAAACAAAGCAGGGACAAGGACAGGGAACGAGACCCCACCAACACCAGCGATCCAAAAGACAACCCCCAACAACTACGGAAAAGTCAAAAAGAGCAAGAGAACAACCACCACAAAGAGAAAACCCAAAGAGCTGGTGGACATAGAAAAAACAACTCCAGCCACAAAGAAATCAGCAAACAACGGAATCACAACGGTCAAGAAAACCACTGCAGCCACTGAAACACCAGACCCAACGAAAAGGACAACCACAACAAGCACCACAAGGAATAAAAGAGGGGGCGAGAAAAAACCCCCAAAACCATTCCAACACAACCACAAAGGCAACCAAGAACAAGAAGGAAGAGCCGCAACAGAAGCCGCTTGTCAAGAAAAGACGAAGCCAACCAACCAACACGCCCCACATAAACCGGAACCAGAAGACCGAAACCACCATAACACCAACCACCAGGAAGCATCATCGTCTTTGTCTTCGTTTGAACTGCCATCTCTAGAAACTCCAGAGGATTTCAAAATCCCCTTCTCGCTCCTCTACCCGTGCTCCATTTCTTCAAAAATTTGAATTGTTGCTACAAAGTTCTGTTAAATTAAAAATTGTTGACTGTAATGGCCAATTGGAGAGAGAATTGTCATAATATTCATTGTTCCAGGTGTTATAAAGGGTTGATTGGCTATGAACATGTGTCTACATTCAAGGGCTGGCAGATTTTGAAGAAGACAACAGCATACAACATAGGGCAGACCAAGGCCAAATTTCACAAGGAAGAGAACAGCACAGAGCAGCATGTTGGAATTGTGACAACCTAAGTCATAGGGTTCACCGAATTTCAGCCATGAAGTTTGAAATTTGGCGAACTTAAAAGACAACCTAAAAAATCATTTTATTTCGCCAAAAAATTCGTAAGGATCAGGACTTAAGTTTTTCTATTAAAATATATTTAAAAGAAACAAGTCTTTGGGTGTTTATAATCTGCAGCACCTATGTTGAATTCGTTGGCTGATGTGGTGACCACTCGGGCTTGCTGATTCAAACAATTCAAGAGAGCTTGAGAATCTAAGATTTTGAGCTCCAAAGTCTATGAGATTTTAACTTTTTGGTTAGAGCAGCTTCCTTAATGGGAGAATATTTAGCAAGATATGCTGTAATTTTCAAAGTATACTTTGATTTTCATTTACCATATGGACTCAAATCCAATATGCATGTGCTTTTTCTTCAAATACCAGTTGTGGGCTGTTTACTTGTATCAAGCTCCTAGCTCGAGCCCACTAGTTTGCGATTAAGTTTTGTTCTTAGGGTTGCAATTGTTTTTATTTTAATTTTTTAAAATAAAATTTAATATTTTAATATTTTGTTTTTTAAATAATGTCCATTTGTTTTTAATTGTGTTTTTTATTGAATATATTAAAATTAGATTTTTAATTATAATATATTTATTATTTACATATTAATATTATCTAAATTAAAATTTTAAACATATTTATATTATAATAATATAATATTTTTAAATTTACTATAAACAATGTTTTTTTTTTTTTTTTTCTAGACTGCAAGAATCGGTCGGGTATCCAACCCCCTATAAACTGCAGTGCGCTTGATAAACTTTTTTCACGTGACCAGTGGCGCTGGCACGACACGCCCTCCAATACCATGGGTTTGGGGGGAGACTAGACCTTGTGACCTCTTGCCTGCAATAGGATGCTTTAGCCAATCGAGCTAGGGCCCCCGCCCCATAAACATAACGTATTTAAATTTAATATGATATTGTTTAATTTTTATGGGTATATTATTTATATTTTTTTTAAATTCAAATTTATAGAAGGCGAATTTTATCACGATATTTTTTTTAACTTTCTTCCCTCATCGAATTCCATCCGAACTCTATTGTTGCTAAACACAAACACAAACTCGAACCTTGTGACATAGGCGACAACAATAAAAAAAATTGCCGATTTAAATGCGTTTAAACACCAAAACTGTGTTGAAAATTGTGGGTCATGGATTTTAAAAAAACCTAGAATTTTTTGTGGGAAAAAATGGTTGACCTTGCCGATTTCTGATTTTCCTGGTTAAACACGATTTTTTTTGTGATTTTTGCTTCAATGGTTTAGAAATTGGTATGTACTCATCATTACAATTTCTAAATTGTAATGATTTGTATTTTTCAAAATCCATTTGTTGTAAGAAACTCTCATTACTAGATTGGAAATATTAAATATTTTTATGATAAATCCAAAAGCTATGTAGGAACATACCAAAATATCTTGTTAGCTTTTACTTTGTAGACTTGATAGCCTACTCAAAACAAGGATATACATTCAATCATGTTTACCCCTCCCAACACTCAGGTGACTTCTAGGTGCTTCTTCCCCTTTCCTAACCTTGGTCGCACAGAAATGGGTTATTTCTTGTGTCTATTATTTTTCAAGCAATTTAGACGTCATGCAGATATTTCCTTTTTGATTTATTCAGTGTTCCATGGGGTTTCGGGGACAGGGATGGGGGCACGGCAAGGGACACGTTTCGATGACGTAGGTACGGGGGGTCTAAGTTTGACGATGGCGAGGGGACGGCAAGGTGCTAAAATACATATAGTACTTGTAATTATAAAAAGATGTATAAGAATTATACATCTTGGAGACAACGTCCCCTAGTCGTCTTGAGGACACCCTAGCATCCTCGAAGTCCTAGTGGTGGGATGGTGGCGCTGGTGGTGGGTTGGTGGGGGGTGTTGATGTGGTTTTTGTGACCATACCAAACAGCAGAACAAAATAGTTTTGGGGCTACTCCGTTCTCTCTTGATCAAAGTATTCCATGCGCTAATATTGCGAGAAAGTTCGCATGTTCAACTCCAAGGTTCCTTAAGTGCGAATAGACCCAGTTTGGTTGATGTGAATTGCTGTGTTCTTATGAGGGGACTTACACAATTGTTCAGATTTCTTGCAGTTAGCAGCGGGTATGTGATTTAAAGGGGATTCTTGCGCGTATGATTTGGCAATGTGGTTCCTTTCCTAAAACTAATCAGAAATGTATGGAAAGTAAAAAGGGGGTAAGGCCTAAGAAATTTATGTGCTACTCTAAATGCAGGATATGTGGAGCTTCGTTTCAATAGACTTCAACCGGATTTCACCTAGCCTCCGTCGGACAGCTTCAGCAAAATCGGTGCAATCTTCAAGGGAAATAGCAAAAGA
Organism: Sequoia sempervirens; assembly: GCA_007258455.2. Lineage (NCBI taxonomy): Eukaryota > Viridiplantae > Streptophyta > Pinopsida > Cupressales > Cupressaceae > Sequoia > Sequoia sempervirens. The sequence goes on along the minus strand of VDFB02329605.1, from coordinate 171,415 downwards.
TGTTCAAATTATGAATTAACATGCATACACCATCAGAACGACGCATATAAGCATATAAATCACAACCGAAGTTAAACTCAAGATAATGTCCAGTTGACCACACAAGGCGAACTTATCATCAATAAGCCGCTAGTGGTATGGAATAAAGCGAAGCTATCTCAATGAAACACCACACATCAAAGTAAGCTACTTGCATGAATTTAAGCTACTTGGATACGAAAGGAAGAAGAAACCTTGCTAGCATTTCATGACAAGACGAATTCCATCATCAATGAAAAGATCTATTATCATAAAATGTGTTACACAACAATCTCCTCAAAAGTTTTCAAAGGGAAAACTTTCTCTCTTCTCCAAATTATGCAAACATGCTCTACAATGCTACACTATCTAGCTCTAATGCTCTCTCAATGTCTACTACTCCAATGTCTAATCTAATTCTAATTTTCTAATGCCTTACAAATGAGGGGGACTCCCCCTTTTATAGCTAGCCAAGTCCCAAAAGACGGCTAGGGTTACAATCAATAGAGTGGCCAGAATCGTGCCACCTCAGCCCTAACCCTAAAAACTGCCAGAATAGGGAGTGGTACATTAAATGAATCAAAGATTCCCACTCACTCCCAAAAATAGAAAAAGGTAATAAATACTCCATATTCAGTCTTCTAGAAGATCTTCGTCCAGTAGTGCGTTCCCATTGGCCTTCTCTCTGACTGCCAACTCAACAAATCTGCTAAGTACGGCCTCAACCTCATGAACTGAAATAGGTGGAACACAATCTAACTGAAACTCTAACACCGTGACTAAATGTTCATGCCTTGTACAAGATTTTCTCCAAGCCTAAGGAGTCCCGTGTTCGGATCAAAGTGGAGAATGTAGCAGTATTCTCGAAATCATCCCGCATAAAGGTCTTAACATCTGCGAAGAAGGGAACCAGCAAACCCCTCAAATTATCAAAATTAACTTCATCCGATTCACCGCCTAGCAAATATAGCCTCAAAGCTATTCTGAACTCCATCTATAATATTGGCCATAGCCTTATGTATCTTGGCTGAATCCGCCTGTGCCGCATCGAAGAAGCCACGCCCTGTGATAGCCGAAGAATACCATCGAGAGAAATCATATCGGTCATTCGCCTGAATGACACCTCCATCAATCAGCAACTGCAATGGCACATGCCTCAATACCTCAAGACGCTGGATCACCCTACTCTGATAGATAGAGGCATCGCCCCAAGCATGATCCACCGCATCCATCCGTGTCAAAATAGTAGAGGCCTGCTGAAAAGCAAAAGATAGGTCCTCCATAAATTTCTCTGTCTCAGCACGAACTCCGGTGACCCATTTATCTGCCTCCTGTGCCATCCTCCCCAACTCTACTAAGCCGTTGATCGACTCTCTAGGAATATCTGCCGGAGGCTCTATCACTGGTACATCCTGCCCTCGGGAACGAGACAACTGCTGAACATATCCAATTAATGCCTTGTGTTCTCGTTTCAACTTCTTATATTTTCCTTCTTTCTTGAACAACCTATCCTTGAGGGCGAGGAAGGAGTTATCACACTCAACAATCTGAGCACCAGTAGGGCGTCCCAAATCCAAAGTGGTGACCACATAATTTTCAGGAACTGCTTCATTCCGGTCACACTCAACTCGTGGGACAGCTACGTGAAGAGTACGAGAGCCATCCTCATCAGTGGAGATCTTCGAAAACTTTCTTGCCTTCTTCTTCGGTGGAGGTGCACTGATCCGGTTCAAAAATTCTTCCATCTCAACTTCTGGATCAAGCTCCTCACTCGGGCTTCTTCTCATTCTATCTTTAAGCCAATCGGGCACTTCATATAGTATATCGGCGGTCAGCCGCCTCCCCGTGCTCTACTTCTCTAACCCGTCTAACTTCTTCATTCAAGCGCAGGCTCATCGTCTCATGGTTGAGTGTCACCCGGACACTATATCATCATCATCGCCATCGCTCATGTATCTCCTAACTCCTCGCTGAAACCGGTGGGTCAATAATAGTCCCCATCATCCCGGCCGGGATCAATCCTACCGTACATTGGCACTCGCCAATCGACTCTCCGTGGAGGCCGAATATCATCCCGTATTCCGTACCGACTCCATCGCATCCTCTCGATCAGCAAACAAAGACATTCTTCCTGTGATGCTTGGAGAACGGTTCCAAGGGTACCGCCACCGTGGACTCCTCGTGGAGGCTCTCGCTGAACTATTTCTTCTTCTCGACTTTGGACCCCCGTGGTAATTTGTTTCTTCCTTCCCGTAGGGCGCCTCCGATCTCCCATCATATTGTAAGTCAAGGCAATTGACCTACTCTTCAATCTGTTCACTCTCCTGTCAACCCATGCCCTGGTGAATGTCATAACTGGGATGGAAAGAGTATCCAAATCTGCAACCTCGGGCTCTGACCAATCTATAGGTGGAAGTGGAGTATCTCGAACTGCTGCATAATCCGGGTGAACAACATCCATATCCTCACTGACCTGGTCCGGAACTGGAACTACCTCACACTCCCTGATCAGAGTAATCGGCAACCGAGAAAACATTCTCTTCCTTACCTCAATTTCATCAACTGCATCAGCCCAATAATCCTCAATAGTGGCCTTATGTTTAAACTCCTCCGACAGAACCCAATTGATGTTATGGTGCGGGTCATAGTGCTGTCGGCTTGTATGATATGAGAAGTGATAAAACTGAAGCTCACTCTCAGCTTCCCTAGCTGCCTGTATCGAAGGACACACCTCATCCGAGTTGCCCATCACAATTGGAAACTCTATCCCCCCTTTCTTCTTCTTCTTCTGGATTTTGTCAAAGGCAAGCAATTGTCTAGATATCTCTAGCATTATTATCTTATCTGTTGGGTACTTAGGCAGCCTATAAGGGTATGAAGAAAATCCTTGCAGCCTAATGTATGAAAATCTTGGAAACTGAATAAACCAGCACCCATACCTTTCAATCAGCTCTTGAGCATCCCTAGAGATTCTGTGGTGTAACCGCTCCTGAAGCAGCCCCGTGATGTACATGGTGAATGAATCGTTGACACGTTTGTAGAAGGTTGTGCTCGAAAGGTGCAACTGTGTACACGCCTCATGGATTTTGAATTGATGAGAGCCGCATCCCATAGGCTCTTTGTAAGAAATCCCCCTGTACTTCGTCATCCGTGCCAACATATAAATAAGGTAAGAGCTCATGTAAAACGTTTTAGTCCTCCTCAGGCTCAGGAGCTGCTCATGTATATTATCGCTGATCATCTCAGCCCAATTGACATAATCTTTGCCCTCTAGCACCAGGTTGATGTAATAAAACATCCAAGGCTCAAAAATGTAGGACTGTGGGCAACCACCAACCCTGCTCAGCATCATGATAAGATCACAATACTCTTGTTTCAGGTCCTCCGCTATGATCTGTTTTGGCAACTTCGCACGAGATGGCTTTGGAGTGCTCATACAGTGAGTGTTAATTGTATCCATGCACCTCTCGAAAGCAGAAGCATACATCCGCTCCGCGCGCTCCCTGGATTTGTAAATCATATTTCTCAGGCACCGATCCCGGAAGCTTCTACCAATGGTCAGCTGGCAGATTATGGGCACTTGGCTATCTGGGTGACATGATCGAATGTGTTCCTTTCCTCAGAAAGTAATTCGGGTACACCCATTATCAGTCCTCGGACTTAATGGCCGGGCGGAAAACCAGCTAGCCTGCATATAGCCTCCACTTCCTCGGACGGCGTTGTATGGCAATGTAAGCCCGATGACTTCCAATTCCAAACAACCTGTTCTTGAAGGTCTCCAGGTTGACAGAGCCCAGGTTAGTGTCTGTCAACTTGCCCAGCTTTGAGATGAACTTTGACTCTGGCATGAATGTTTTGCTCAACTTCTTGATCATAGCTTGTCTTGAGGCACCATTGTCCTTTCCGGTTGTCCTCGCTTCAGCCATCTGCAACATAACAAACATTCATCAGCAATTAAATTTAATAAAATAAGGCACTATATAGGGGCTGCAGTTGAATTCTAGAAGCTGCAATAACTCTCGTGTTTGCAAACCTCAACTTCTTCTCTTGAATAAGTTCGAATTCCAACACTTAGAACAGATTTCTAAGTGAACTTTGATGACTTTACTTCACTATCAGCAATCAGCAATTTAAACTTCTTAACTTCGTATCAGCAATCAGCAATCTCACACTAGCAAGGCTGTACCTCTCACAAGCAACTTCAATCTTCAGCAAATACTCCTTTAACCAGCAATGGCGTACCTCCTTTAACTGCAAATTTGATCAACCTTCAAGTGCGCCCCTTCAACAAACTCAATTCCTCAGCAAAATTCGAATTCCTTCAAGCTCTCCAGCAACTTAAGGCGTCCCTTTTTAACTCAGCAACATTCAGATTTCAAACTCTTCAAGCAACAATTCACTGCAACACTTCACTCTCAGAGCAAGTTCGACTTCCTCAGTTGTGAAAACAAGTGAAAACTTCTCCATTTTATAGCTAAACTCCTAATTCCCAGGAAGAAGTTAATTTTAGCCAGCTGCCATTAAACTCCACTACTCCACCCAAGAATCTCTCAACTTTCCTCTCCTCGGGTGCTTCATTAATTCTTGTCTCCAAATGGGCTCTGAATATTATTCTTCTAGAAACTTGACTTTGATCATGCTTTTGAATTCTTCGAAAAATTAATTTTAAATTCATCATTTTTACTCACCAAATACTGAGCTCATATTTGAAATCGGGACCAACTTTTCTTCTCATTCGAAAATTCATATTCGACGAATTTAATCAAAATTATCTAGGCAACTCCCCTCAGATTCATCATTCGAAGAAAATTCACTTTGAAAACACATTTTATTCATTTTTGCCTTAGAAAATTTAAAATTCTCCCTTAGGAAAATTCACAATTTGAGCACTGATTAAATTCTTCACTGAAAAAGTGTCGGCGAAGCTTGGAAGACTTGGAAATCCATTCATCATTGCAAATGTTCAGTACCCAGAAGCAAATTTTCTTTAGAACGCCTCGAATCCATGGGTACCCAATGAACGGGTTCATTTAATTTTTCAATTTTGAACCTTAGAAAAATATTATTTTCACCATTTTAAATTGATTCTTCGCCTGTGATCACTCCGCGTTGCTCTGACTTCTTGAAAAATTTGAATCACCTTGCAATATCATCGTTTCTGACTGCATCTCTAAGGAAAGTTGCTCGTGCTCCGGAAAACTTCACCACCCTAAGGCTCTGGGCGTATTTTCTAAGAAAGAAAAATAATTTGCCTTAGAAAATATTTTTAAATCATCTCTTGCATTCTGAGAACTTGCCTTAGAAAATTTTTCGTTTGCCAGTGGAGAGGAATTTTTTTATCAACTTCGTTTGGAAGAATTTACTCATTCCCGGCACGCCTTATTCCTCACTTCATACTTCACACTTGACACTTGAAAGGCAATTTTATTGGAATTTCTAACGCCTTAGAAAATTTAAATTTCACATGTCTTCGGAATTTTTCTAACACTTTACCATCTTAGGCGTATCACACTTGAAGAAAATCACGCCTAGCATGCCTTAGAAAATATTTTAAAACCTTATGACTCCCTTCAACATAGGCGCGTACTTATCATTTTACTTCCATCACCTTGAAATATTTCAACACCTTATGACTCCCATCTCCCTAGGCGCATAAAGCACTTGAAGAGGGATTTAAAATTACGCCACACACCTTGAAATAATTTTCCAATATACACCACCTCACACGCTTTGAAAAATTCTAACGCCCTCAAGATATTTAATATCACCTTAGGCGCCCAACACTCTAGGAGAAAAATCACGCCTAACTCACCTTGGGCGCATTCTGAGGGTGGAGGAGGATAACGCCTAACATTTACACCTTTCACCATGCTTTGGTAATATTCTTCACCTCAATTAGCACCCTTAATTACTTTTCACATCCAAACATGGGCGCATTTTGATGTAGTAGGAGGACAAACTTGCCACCACGCCTTGTGACCCTTCATCTTCTACGTTTTTGTCTTCACATGCACAAGTTTGGGCGCATTTTGCCTATAGAGGAGGACGAGACCTTTGACTTCTTGACTTTCCTTCACCTTGGGCGCATTTTGATGTGTCTAGTGGATAAGCTCAAGACAACGCCTCAAGAGTGACTCTTCGCCTTCTTTATTTTGTCCTCACATGCATGCATTTGGGCGCATTTTGCCCCCTGAGGAGGATGAAAACTTTGACCCTGTTGACTCCTTGCAACCTTGGGCGCATTTTGCCTTGTGTACAAGATGAACTTGTATTTTGGGCGCATTCTGAGGGTGGAGGCGGATTTTTCATACTTAGAAACTTTTTCACTTTTCCCTCTTTCTTCTTGGGCGCAGCAGGACGAAGATCGTTGACTTTGTTGACTTTTCCTGCCTTGGGCGCATTTTGCCCTGTGTGAAGGATGAACTCACACTTAGAAATTTTTCATGCCTCTAGCTGAGATGGGCGCATTTTGCTAGGCCTGCTGGACGAAACTCTAGACTTAGACAAAATTTTCATCATCCTTCGCCAGCTTACGTGCCCTGCTATTTATAGTAAGTTCTCTGAATTTGCGCCTCTGAAGCTCGAAATGGCTTGAAATTTTAAACATAGCTTCTTCATAACCTTATCAACCTGTCGGCACTGCCATTTTTAGTCACCCTGCTATTTTTAGCCTGTTTCTGAAGGTGGCTTACTTTATAACAGTGTTTCCAAGGTTTCCTATAGCCCGTATGTCTGAATGAGTTGTTCGAATGATAATTTCACCACGGACCTTTACTGCCTATTAATCGACAAGGCAGTAAACTGATTTACTATTTTTAGCATGTTTCCAAATTGACTTACTATAAATAGTAAGTGCTCTGTTTGACCTGAAATTTCACCAGCAGATAGCTTGAAGAACGCTGATCGAGGTGGTTTACACCGGATTTCGAAGATTTTGACTTTGATGCCTATTTCAGGCCCGGGTTGAAACCCTAATTTGCATTGCATGCGCATTTCAAAAAGATCTCGCTTCCCCTTCGCTTCGCGGCACCGCGACGTGGGCTCGTGAATCAACTGGGTGGCAATACCGGGACACACTCACAAAAAAATAGCAAGTTCCTTGCCGAAAGTGAGAATCCTCGCTTGCATGTCAAGCACCATCGCTGGCCTCAAAACCCATCAGAATCAAATTTACATGCAAAAAGAAACCTCACATGCAAATCCCTAAAATAGCCCTGGCTAAATCCCGAAGTAGCCATCCTCAATTTGCATGTTACATCATCGCTAAGGTCTCAAAACCTGTATGAATATCCATATGCAAAGAAAATCTCTCAGACTGACTCCCCGAATGGTGCTGCCCCACCTACTAAAATAGTAAGTTAGTCCACTACCAAATTTGCATGCAAGCAACATGTACTCAATGCAAAGCAGGACGATCCGAACTCCCCAAAAATAGCCGCATTAAATTGTTCTAATTTCACTCTTACTAAAAATAGTAAGTACCCTGTAATTCGATGAAAAACTACCGGAAGCCCTGATGTCCTACCGAAACAACGCAATCCACTCTTCACCCCCTACTCTACTTTACTTGACCTCTTTTGAATTGACCTTAAAAGTCTTTAAAACCCTAATTTCAGATTTCCACAATATTTTCATGGCTCACCGACTCGGACACATAACCCCTCAAAGACTGGAGCACTTTAAAAGAGACAGAGCGAGAGAGAGAAGAAAACCCAAGCCAAAAGACCGGAACGGAGCAAAGTTAGGGGGTCCCCATCTTGAATGGGGCGATGTGTGAAAAGGTCACAACAGGGGGGCATCCCCCCCAAGTCCCCAAGTCTCTGAGACGTCCCCGTCTAGGAAACGTGGGGTTTTTTGGGGGGGACGCATCCCCGTGGAACACTAGATTTATTGTTGATATTGCACCTTCTGGTTGATTTGGAACTTGTATTGTTCTTGGCAGCTCATTTCTTGCCTTCTACAACTGTTCACTTTTCCTTAGGTTAATGGCAATTAACCTAATACTATGTTGAAAGATTTCTTGTTTTCTGAGCTATTATTTTAATCATTCCTTGATGGAATGACACTTCTTCTTGGGTGGTTAATCATCTTTGTGGCTGCTTGAACCATTGACCTATCTTGTTTTCGTTGCATCAAGCTATTTGATTATTCCTTGGCCATGTGGTATTTGGTTATCTTTGTTGGTGTTTCAATTCGCACCTATGGAATGCAGATTAGAAACGGACAGCTATGCACAGATAAACTGCTCTTCGAATTAGGAGGGGCAGCTCCCTCTTTGTTGATGTTGCTTAAAAGAAAGTAAACTAAAATTAATTTTCCTATATTTTTGTTTAGCTAAGAGCACAAGGTTATAAAACTCAAGCATCGTAGCTGATATTTTCTCTTTTGGAAGTTCAACTACTACTAAGCCTACTCTAATGACGTTTCTAACTTCTCAAGTAAACGTAGAGCAAGAGAGTTAGAAATGAACAAGGAATGATTCTTTGACATAAATACTTAAATAAACTTTCTCTCAACGCACATCTACTTACTTTCAATGCAAGCTGAAATAGAGATCATATAAGCATAACACATGAAACGAAAATATGAGACATTATATCAAGGCAAAGTAGGCACAAGACTTTATTTCTCAAATCTCAAGAACAAAGTTTACGCTTCTGGGACAGCGGGATTGTAGCAAAATAGGCTTATAGTTTAGCGATCAACTAGAATACATTAACACAAAACACAAGAACTGAACAATAACTTGCAGCTAAAGAGGCATACAAGCTTGCTCTTACACTAAGTGAATTGAAACTAAACAACAACTTGCAGGCAAAATAGGCTCAGCAATTTGTTATCACAAGCACGGTTAAAAATAAATGGGCAAGGCTGCCCTTATTTATACACAAGCAGAGGAGTAGGGAACCCTAAAATCTCCTTGCTTTTACAACTAAAACTTGCCAACATGCAAGCTTTATTTCTAAAACTAAAATAAGATAAGTGTCTAACAACCTATGAAAGCATAAAAACAAGGAAAGTGCCAACTATTTCAACTTGATATTTTTCCTTCATAAAGAATGGATAAGAATGAGCCAAGAATAGAAAGAAAGCATGAGATAAGAATGGAATTTTATCTAGGAGAAAGATGTTGCTTTAAATCTCAACCACATCCACTAAAAAACTGGAAACTGCCTCTTTATCAGGAGCATCAATACTATCTATAGCAAAATTCTGCTTTTCCAAGATCTCTTTACCTTCTGCAATTGAACTTAGAGAATCTTTCACATCTTCACTGCTTTATCGAATTTTATTCTTGAAAAACATCGCTGCCCTAAAAAAGGACTCACTAATTGATAACTTGGCAGCTCTACAACTTTATGTTTCTAACATTTCTCTTGATTTGCAACGGAAGAGTATTGTAGAACTCTTTTCCGATACTTGTCCTTTTTCTCATATCACACCTTTCCACGCTCTTCAACTGAGACGATGAAGTTTTCTTTCCATGGTGGTGTTTGAAAAACATTTCTCAACATTGTCCGGCCTAAGGATGCAAGATACAATACTGGCTTGGTTCTGAAACCCATGGGAGAGTACTACATGCTAAAAAACTTGAATTTTAACAGTAAACTCGACTATGTTCGGACACCTTTTGTGCAAATGGCTGAAAATTGAAGGTTGATTTCTCCTAAAAAAGCAGTTTTCTCAAAAAACACTGGGACTTGGGTTTTGTAGAGAACTTCGTTTTAAGAGGACCCAGACCGTCCATTTTGGAAAATACTGAAGGCTGGTCGAAAAAGCAGAAACCCTAAAATTTTAGGATTTTCATCAAAAAAGTTGAGAGTTGGGTTTTGTGCAAAATCACGTTCTATGTGGACCCAGTTGATCAGTTTTCGAAAATAATGAAGATTTCTTGGACATGCATGAAAAAATCAGGTTCTTGAAAAATATAAAATTTTCCAAAATTGTTCAGAATCATGAACTGAGCTGACCCAAATTGTTGGAAATTGAAAATATTGACCCCATTCTTCTGAAAATCGACGCCCTGGAAAAATAAAGTATGAAAAAGCAAGCTCCTTTGTGTGTTGATCTGGAAAATATTGAGAACTATGAAAAAGCATCAGGTTTTAGCCATAAAATTTTACGTTTCCTCCTCTCTTGCTCTTGGATGCCAACTTGCAAAAAGTGAATGATGAAATCCAAAGATGTCTTAAATAAGTTTTTTGAGGAAGAAAAACGTCTTGCTTCTCTACTTTAAATCTTTTGAGGCCAATCCTGAGTAGGTTCGTTGAACTTGGACACTTTTTATTGATGCATGATAAATATTGAAAAATTTACTAAGGCATTCAGTTGTAATGTCTCTGTTTTGAAGGTAGATTGATTTAATTAAATTAATTAATTAGGTTGTCCAAAATAATGATTTTTCATGAGGATGACTAATTAATTATTTTAATTAAATTAAAAGTGGTATTAAGTTAATTATTTATAAGGTTATCAAATAAATCAATATTATAAGGTGACCTTATAATTAATTAATTTAATAAAGTGACTTGAATAAAATAATATATCCTAAAGTCACTTAATAAAAAAATAAAATAATATTCTAGAAGCTTCTTGAAGAATTGGAGAAAAAGAATAAATAGAGGGGTTGCCTAAGCTTCTAGACATCCAGATTTGAAATTGATATTTGATGATTCATCTTGTGGAGCCAAGGGTTTCTACAGATTTCTTCTTGATCATAGAAAACGAAAACTTCCTATTGATAGCAATTTTGAGGGTGTGAAATATCATCTGAATTATTGCAGCTGTGGGAGAGGTTACTTTAGACTTCTCATTGTGGCAAAATTTGTGGCCAAAGGCCAAATTTTGATAGAGGATCGATTGGTGATTGAAGAGATCATTTTGCTTGCTTGGGATCACTTAACATCTTCAACTATAAGGTCGATTTGCATATTGTGATATTCTGATATAATTTTCCAGTCATCATATCAGCTTGTGTGAGAGGTTCGATTTTTCTCATGGAGGGATCCTCATGCAACGATTTTGTCATCTAAGGGAAGCGCTCCATTCTTGGGGTTTATCTAGTGAAGGTCGATGCTGATTGGGAGTCAAGAAGGCTGCGAATTATTTGTTTGGCATCAGTTACATCAGAAAATAGGGGAGGCTAGTTGAAGAATTTGACTTGGTTGGGAAGGAGTTCATTTTGCTTTTTTTTGGTACTTGCTTCATCATCACCAATCAAGGGCACACAATGTAACCAGCTTGCACACCAACTGTTTGACAAAATTCCCAAGGCAACAAAAGAAGAGTTTTTGAGTCAGCTTGGGCTAGGCTCATTACAGTGGTATCAGAGCTTTGATCCTACCATCCTGAAGGGTTAAAGTTTCACATGAGAGGTCATCATAGATACTACACCCGCAGAAGAGTAGAACAAGAAAGGAATTGGCAAGAAGAAAATCCATTTGCAGAAATACCTTTAGCTGAAATGGGTGACAGGGTAGAAGAGGGTCTACAAAGAAATGAAAGAAGAAATGAGGATAGGGGTGAAGAGCTTCTTAAAAGAATGGCCCGTGCTTTCAAGGGTTTTACAACAACCATGCAGCAGCAGATACAGCAGAACAGGGTTGCAGAGGAAAATAGGATGCAACACGACCGGGTTGTAGATGATAACAGAAGCATGGTTGGGACACCTAGGGCACATCGTACTCCTTCACGTACAGCAGATAGACCTACTCGACACACCTTTCTGAGGGAAGAGCAGGTGGTAGAAAATGTTGAAGAAGATGAGGAACCAAGTTATACCGATGTGGTTATGGCAGCAAATGATGAGTGGGAGTTGTTGACACCTCAGGTGCGTAAGCGCATGAACTTTGACAGATTTGTGAATCAAAGGATTGAATACTACAGGTCTAGGCAGGGGCAAAGACTTAAGAACCAAAATAGGGAACTCAAGTAGGCTACTAACAAGCTCACATTACCCATGTTTGATGGTAGCGAAAAGGTTACGGCGCAATCATGGATTCACAAGTTGGATACTTTCTTGTCACTTCGACCCATGACTGAAGAAGAGGCAATCAAGTATGCCATTTTACATTTGGAGGGTGTAGCACATGATTGGTGGTATCATGAGCTAGTTACATTGCAGCATAGCCGGATCACATCCTACCAGGAGTTTGTGGATAGATTGGTTGAGCGCTTCGATAGGAAGGACCCAGAATCATACTTCAGAGATTTGGCCCAGCTTAAGCAAGTTGGTAGTTTGGAGAGTTACATTGGAGACTTCCAGAGGCTATCAGTAATGGTTCCTAACATCTCAGAGAGACGATTGGTGGTGCTATTCATTGAGGGCTTATTGGAGCCTATGAGAGGATGGATAAAAGCCTTTGATCCTCCAACACTTCAGGAGACTATGAAGAAGGCTAGAAGTATGGAGTTTGCAACACCAAAAAGCAAGAGCTTACATAAGGATGTTCCTTCAACCAGCAATGAGGATTCTCAACAGATTGTTGATAAGGAAAAGAAATCAGCAACCATGGTGGATGAGGAGTCACGTGAGGAGTTGAGGAAAAAGAAATTGTGCTATTGGTGTAAGGAACCATACAACAAAGATCATGCTTGCCCATTGAGACCTAAGGGCAAAGCAAATCGTTTTATGTGGGCATATTTTGAGAACTCCAATTCTGATGATGCAGGTCAACAGGTTGCTTCAGGCGTTGATCAAGAGACATCTGCTCCCATGGCATTTCTTGCCAACGTTTAGGACGAGACTACATTCAGATTTAGGGGGACAATTGATGGACAGCGTTGCATTGCTATGCTTGATACTAGTGCAACACATAACTTTATAAATGGGGATTTCGTAGCTAGGTGCAGACTTCAGGCCAAGGATTTTGATGGATTTAGAGTTTGAGTTGTTGATGGATATACCCTCGCATGCACTAGGCGGATTACTAATCTCACTTTGATGTTGAACAGCTATGAGTTACATTTTGATTGCTATGTGGTCAACATGGTGAGATGGATATAGTTTTGGGCATGAAATGGCTCCAGGACTTGGGAGTATTTACCCTCAATGTACCTAAGATGGAGATGTCCTTTGAGTTTGATGGTAGGAGACATGTGTTGAGAGGAATTACAGGTGGGGGCTTGCATTCTATCTCTTTCTGTAGAGGGTTGGACAGAAAGAGAAAGGAGAAGGCGATTCAGGAGAAGCATGAGATGATCTTCAATCCATTGTTTGAGGTTGAAGCTACTTGGTCATATGACAATCCACTGTATGATTTGGATGATGATCACACTCTTGATTCCAGTCTTGAGATGAGCATTGATGATAGCATTTGTGATCCTTCCAATGTATCGGGATCACAAGTAGAACTCACAAAGGAGATTTCAAAGGTGTACATGGTGAGGAGTGCATACAACTTCACTTTTGATCCTCATGTACATGACTTATTTCGGATGCACAGTTCAGGGGCACATGTGATGGATAGTTTGTTGGATAGCCTACCTTGCACAGAGATTGGAGGCAAGGATAGTCAGTCTCTTGGCTTGTTTCCTCTTGAGGCTTATACTTCTACGACACTTGATGATGGGATTGAGTTGGTTCGACAGATTCAGTTTGAGCTAGTGTTGCAGGAGTTGTTTGGTGATGACAGGGACATTATGCAGTTCTTCTTGTGGGATCTAGGTGGTGAGTTGCTTGAGGACAAGCAATTTCAAGAGGGGCGGACTGTAATGTCCCCGTTTTGAAGGTAGATTGATTTAATTAAATTAATTAATTAGGTTGTCCAAAATAATGATTTTTCATGAGGATGACTAATTAATTATTTAATTAAATTAAAAGTGGTATTAAGTTAATTATTTATAAGGTTATCAAATAAATCAATATTATAAGGTGACCTTATATTTAATTAATTTAATAAAGTGACTTGAATAAAATAATATATCCTAAAGTCAATAAAAACATAAAATAATATTCTAGAAGCTTCTTGAAGAATTGGAGAAAAAGAATAAATAGAGAGGTTGCCTAAGCTTCTAGACATCCAGATTTGAAATTGATATTTGATGATTCATCTTGTGGAGCCAAGGGTTTCTACAAATTTCTTCTTGATCATAGGAAACGAAAACTTCCTATTGATAGCAATTTTGAGGGTGTGAAATATTATTTGAATTATTGCAGCAATGGGAGAGGTTACTTTAGACTTCTCATTGTGGCAAAATTTGTGGCCAAAGGCCAAATTTTGAGAGAGGATTGATTGGTGATTGAAGAGATCATTTTGCTTGCTTGGGATCACTTCACATCTTCAGCTATAAGGTCGATTTGCATATTGTGATATTCTAATATAATTTTCCAGTCATCATATCAGCTTGTGTGAGAGGTTCAATTTTGCCCATGGAGGGGTCCTCATGCAGCGATTTTGTCATCTAAGGGAAGTGCTCCATTCTTGGGGTCTATCTAGTGAAGTTTGATGCTGATTGGAAGTCAAGAAG